>VUQG01001708.1:19075-31632 GCA_015106755.1 Etia nguti | reverse complement strand
GAGTGGAGTTTTTTGTTTTTTTTTTTTTTTTTTTTTTTTTTTTTTTTTTTTTTTTTTTTTTTTTTTTTTTAACCTGACACTTCTTCTTTGGCGCTTCACTGTCATCAATTTTTTTAAGAATATCTTGCATACCATATGCCAAGTTTTTGACATACCAGTGGTTCATCCCTTGAGTTAGGAGCCTTTTTATGCTTCAGTGATTCACAGGTCAGTGTTAAGTGCCTTAACAAACAAAAAACATTCGTCTAAAAATAGTCAGGTACAAGCATGGTTAAACTTGTAAGTCATTATATAATTACCACACTTTTGTCCTTCTTGTCCTATGCAGCAGGCACTAAAATAAATTATGCAAATACTGTCTCATAGCATATGTTAAAACAATTACCATCATCACACCCTCGTAAAAATCTGTATAGGTGCCATTAAAATACTATAAAAACACAGAAATGCTTCATAAACCGAAACGAAAAACCCTTAAAACATTCAAACAACTGTCATTCAATGCCCTGGGTAGTGTTTGGCATATAAAGGGGAAGCTGTGGCGAATTGAAATAATAAACACATAAAATGAAATCAGTACAGCGCTGCATTTATCTTCATGTCTGGTGAACTGCAAACTGTTGGCAACAAACCTCATTGTGCTTCATGACAAATTTACTGCTCAAGGTCAGCGAAGATGCGGCCCAAAGCGTTGCCTAAATTCACATTTGTATTTGCACAAATCGTAACCGCACTTTTACAACCTGAAACAATGAGCACGGCGCTGGCATATTTGTGTCCTGTTTGTTTTTGTTCAAGGGTCATTTCCCTGGATAAAGCCAACACAAATGTTTGCTCCCAAGTAAATCAATATTGGCATTTGCACATTAACGCAACTCTAATTTTCATCCAGATTTACAATTTCCTTCCATCTACAGTCCTTTCCCTTCTGACACGCAAACCTACTCTCTTCTCAAAACATTTCCTGTCGGCTGTCTGTCACCACCAGAACGAATGACTCATGACGCTATCCTGATTATTCCCCAAATTGCCACCACAAATGACTTTGCCCGGTTTTAGAGGTATTTGGCAGATTTCTCCGTGGATGTTTTGGGAACACATAACTTTTGTTCCTATAGTAATATTTGGGTAGACGAATGGCTTGAGGGGAGGTTTTTTGGGGAGAGGAGTTATGAACTGGAGAGGAGAATAAAGGAGAGGGGAGACATTTCAACATTTCTCCCCACCAGTCACAACTAAAACCACTAAGTATACAGCCTTGTTACACTCTTCCCCTCCACCCTTTCCCTTGCTTCTCATTCACTCATTCCTCCGCTCCTTCCTTTTCATTTGCTCTCCCCCTTTTTTCTTTTTTTTTGTTACCGCTGATTGGGATCAAATGTGGTGAGTGGAACTGTGAGGAAGTAGAAATAAGTCAGTCAAGAGGCAGAAATGAAGCCTTACATGGCGTATTTGCCCCCAAGTAGTTCTTCTTTTGTATAATTCTTTTTTTTTTTTTGTACATCTATTTGAAGTCACTGATCCACCACAATATTAAAAACCACTGACAAGTGAAGCGAATAAAACCGATTATCTTGTTACAAGACAATGTTCTGCTGGGAAACCTTGGGTTTTGGGATTCATGTGGATGTCACGATGATATGTACCACCAAGCAAGACAATACGCCTCACGACACTTCAAAATATAGTCAGTTACAGCTCGAGGAACACAACAAAAATACCCAAATTATGATCCCAATTCAATAGCACTATCAAAGTGCAATCCCAGTAGGGCCCCACCACTAATCCAAAGGAGCTGAAGACCATGATGCCAAAGTCCTCGTAAGGGCATGTCACATGCTAATCAAAAGTAATCAGAATCATGATTCTCTTTATTTTCTGTGTTGGATCAAACAGCCAAAACCTTAAATAAATACATAACTAAACCATCAGATGCACCAAAATAATCTAAACAAAAATGTTAGTATTAATTTACAAAATATGGCAAATTGATATTTCTGCTTGTCTTTGTATTTATCTACTCCCTAATCTATTTTGCCTTTTGTGTAATTTTGTATTCCATGGATTCAAGTCTTCATTTTCAACCTGTGCTGATGATTTCAGCAGTTTTGGTCCTCCGTAGATGACCGTTTCAGCTTTATAACCCACTCCAATACAAAGAAATCTAAGTGGGGATGTGCACTTGCATGAAGTTTATTAGCCAGTGTGCTGCTCTGGATGACGTCACACTGCAGTCTGAGGCAGGCAGGTTAAAGCTTTTTTGCCGGACGGTGCATTTTTCCATGCAGTGCTATAATTGATTTAAACAGCCTGAAAAAAAAAACCCATAAATGGGCTTCGCTTAACAATTGCAATAGTGCTTCAAGAGGGGGGGAAAACTGTGTAGAAAAGCAATTTTTTAATTCTTGCTATTCCTGATGCAATGACCACGGTCACAGTTTATCACAGTTCTATGTGTGGTGCATTGTATGTGCTTGTACAATAGGTAAAAATATGTGTACTTCTATACAGTAATATGGTGTGACAAAGACTAGAATGCACAATGAAGACATCAGTCTCATCAGTAACAAAAGAAGACGGAGATGATCGTGTCTTACCTTCACTTCACACTTCTTGTGGCAGGACAACCGGCACGCTGAAACAAAAGAGGCAGCATTAAGTGCAGTTGTTGATTTACACCCACAGGAGCAAAAACCATTAACAAACGTAAAGAGATTAATGGATGTTTCCTTTCACATAGATCACAAAATGAAGCTGAAAGCAGCAACTGTGGATGTGTGCTCAGTATTGGAAAACAATTAAAGTGCTTAGACGGTGTGGAGAGTTTAGAATTGCAGCGCTGTACTGCTGAATCCTGTGAAACTGAAATAAGGTCAGCGCCATCCCTGATGCCAACATGCTGTGGTGCTGCCCTCAAGTGGCCACATAAAGCAAACATCCATCCATCAGTTTGCATTTCACTACCTTAATAATTCAGGCAAAAGGTGAAACACTGATGTAAAAATCAATAGGCCAAAAAAATGTGATACAACCCGGGATCTAAATTTGCAGATTTGCAAATGCTTAGCAGACCTAAGCATTGTCCAGCCCTTTGGTTATCCCTGTCTAGCCCCTGCGAATCAACTGGAAATTAGGATTCAAATGTAAATACACATCACGCAATTTGTCATGTGACTGCTATTTTTTTTCCTTCACAGAGGTAACTGAATGCTTGGAAAGGTTTGGGTTGAAATGGGAAACACTTGCAAGTGTTACAACAGGTCGCTGTACAAATCTGACTGTTGAAGCAAAGTGTGATTGAAATGAGCACAGAATTTTGATTAAACAGTGATAAAATTGACTTTTAATGTATGTTATACACTGTTAATGAGCCACACTTGAATGAAGGTGGTACGAGTCTCCCCAGCACCCCCCCAAAAAACCCATTTAGATATATATTTGCATTTTTTTAAATCCCTGGCAAGTGAATGGAAGAAAACATTATAATAGTAACAGTCTGTAATCAAATTTTATTCATTTATTTATGCAAATTTGTATTTTTGCATGTTTGAAACAAACACTCTTTATCAAAGACGGACAGAAATTTCAGGTCAGAAAGCTTAAGCCTTTGCAAAGACACCTTGAAACTGCATTCTTTTTAACTACCAGCAGGTGGCGAATCCTCTATTTGCAAATAAGTTGTACATAGGTATATGAGGGAATAAACCTTCTTCTTTATGTATTTATGACCTCAGCAAACATGAGCTTAGGATTCCAATCACTAGTTTGAAGTGTTACTAATTACAACATGAAGCTTATTTTCCAAAACAAAGTCCTATTTAGGGTAAAATACACAGGACGGCAGGGCTTGCTTTATGACGTTGCTTAATATGACTTTTTTTCCCCATTTTATGTCTTGTGTCAGGGCCTCCCTGAGAGTTTTCAGCTGATTTGAAAGCAATATTTGTAGCTGTGAAATGCACTACTCAAGTTAAGTTTGATTGGCATGTATCTGGATGACTGCACAGCACATTGTCTTATTGCCACATCTAATCCTTTGGCTACAATAACCTCTAGCAATGTGCTGCATAGAAACCCTTCCTGGTAACTGTAAAGGACAGCAAGGATTCTTAGATAACTATAACTGTCCAGGTGCTTGTGAACATATAGTACACTATAGGCTCTAGTTTAACAGGACAGAAAGCAAAATAAATAAAGTGTATGCCTTCTTTTCTTTTCTTTACCCATATCTATCACCCAGTGTCGTTGCTATCCAAATTTCTCACTCTTCACCCTAGCTCTGCCCCCCTCCCCTACCACTCATCCCTGTTCCCCTCTTTCCCCCTCTTATCTAGGCTAATGCAGCAGCAGCAGCAGCCATGCTAATTTTAACACCAAATCCTCAGCCAAAGCCCTATACAAGCCCATTCCCCTACTGCTGGGCTTTTCTCCCTGTTTGTCATCTGGCCTCTGCTAAAGACACTCTGTTTGTTCTGTAGTTCAAAAATGGGGAGAGCGAGGGAAAGAGTGCAAAGACAGATAGAGGGAGACCAGAGAAAAAGAAACAGAGGAAATGTGAGGCTGCCTGGGAGTCTTCTAATGTTAATTTCCCCTAGACTTTTCTTGGAGTGACAATAAAACCTTTAGTACTTCTAAAATTAGATTCAAAAACATGTGACTGGATTGTGGAGGAAGAGGGGGAAGCAGGGGCTCAAAGGCAAGAGGGAGAGAAAGCAAAGCTAAAACAGTAGACCAAGGCATACATAAATAGAGCGTACAGTGTAAACAAAAAGGAAGTGTATATTTAAAATAGACTTGGGGAGAAAACTCATTCAAATACAAATAAAACTTTCTTTTAAACCTTTCTTTAATGTAAACCTAAATGGGTTAAATTATGCTAGAATCAAGTTTTAGCCGAATTGCACTGAACTGAACTGTGCGGCAGTTCACAGAAAGAAAATGCCTTCTTGATGCTAGAGGTCTGAGGAAAATGGCCAAAATGCTCCGAGCTGACAGGGAGGCAACAGTAACTCAAATAACACTGTTACAACCAAGGTATGCAGAACAGCATCTCTGAATGCACAACACATTGAACACAGCAGCAGAAGACCATGCCCAGGACCTTTTTGCAGTCAGGCGATGGTGCTAACTACTGTAGTAAAGATGTCTAGGGGTTTGTCAGTCTGTGAAAAAAAGTGTGGGCAAATAGTTTAACAATGTTTATAATAATGTTTCTCAAAGTAAAGTTGGGTCAAAACCCTGATATACATCTATTTTCCGCCACTTGTTATAGACAGTTGTTATAAACTGGTCAGTTTTTATATTTATAAATGAATCTCACCCTCAGTCATTCTGGGAGTTCAACCCGACCCCTGCCTGGTCAAAATTCACTCGGTCTAGTGTCTTACGTCTGCTCAGATTCAACTTTAAAGCCAACATGCTAGACACCCACCTTTGCAAATGAGGCCCTCCTTGGTGATGGCCTGCTTGCATATATCACAACTCTTGGCCTTCTTGAATGGCTTCAGCTTAAAGGTGTGCGTGTGGACACCCTCCAGCTCGTCGGGCTGCGGGAAGAAGAGGAAACGAGATCAGGACAGCGTCGCCCCAAATCGATGGAAGCAGATCCAAAGTCAATCAAAACACATTCGATACATTTGGCTGCACGTGAACTTTTGATGATTTTTGGTTTCCTCGTGTCTTTGTTGTACCAAATAGGAGATTAATGTCCGAAACAGTGATGCAACTTAAACAAATAAGTCATTTTTCTACCTTAAAAGGCAAAAAAGACGCGTGCAAATAAGTGCACTCTCACTGACACACATGCACACACAGAGACACAGCCCACCCAACAGCATAGGATGTTTTCACTTTGAAGTTCTCTAATTAAATGACTAATTAATGATGGAGTGAAAAAAGGCCTTACAGCAGCCAGCAACCTAAAAAACTCTAGGAATGATGCTTGCCTGTGTGCGTTCGTGTGTGTGTGTGTGCAGTATTGTTTGCAAGTGTGTGTCCGGAGCTTCATTTCAGAGCAGCCTGAGGACACAAGAGCTCTAGAAACTGTGCAAAGCAGTGAAGAAGAAAAATAAAAAATATTGTTATACACATGCTGATGATGATGATGAAGAAGAAGGTGGGGTTGCAGCTGCTGCGAGCATGTTGCTCATGACCAGGATAACAACTTGGAGGATCCCAAAAGACCCTTGCAAAATTAATTCCATGAATTGTGTAATTTATTCCTGACATGCAATGACATCTCGAACGCTGTGTCAAAGTGTGGGTTTCTCTCCAAACAGCTGCACATTGCTCAGAGTTGATCTGATTAGTCTGTCCTGCAGCTTGGAAAATGCACTCAATGCACAAGTTTTTCCTTTGAAGGAAACCAGACGATGAACGCTTCAAAATGTGCTCAGAATAGACGAGCTGGTTTAGGTTTCTGAATGTTTTAGGCCTTTATTTTCTTTCTGACTTGCTTATGTGGTTTGATCTGGTTTTATTTCATCATACAAAGGTCTGTGGGTTGCTTTGATGCAGTTACCCCAGTTCGTAGGGCCAAAAAGACAACAGGCAAATCCCAGATCTCTTCTTTTGTCATTTCATCATGTGACATCATCACTCAGAGTTGCGCTTAAAGCAAACACCCTGCTAGATCTACCTCTTTCCCTGTTGTCCAGAGCCCACTTTTCCTAACAGCCTCCTCTGTGAGTCATAATAATGATGCCATTTCCTTTGTGTATTTGTGCAGCTGGCCCGGTCTGGGTTGGGCTCGGCTGGACTGTAAATCTGAGTTTTCTTTATTGAAAACAGTATTTTATAGACACCTCCTTCCAGATATCACCTTGAAAGGATGCATGAATGAGTCAATGAATTAAGACATTCCTCAAGCATTCCCACGAATATAAATCATTGCAAGGGCTTTGGAATATTCATTTCAGGCAAAAGGAGAAATCAAGCTTTCTTAAGGTGACCTGGTCTACACTTGCAGAGATAATTAGTTAACTGTTCAACTGTTAAAAAACTATCTTATTCAGCATGAGAAACATTGCTGAAACATCATGTTGCGCAAGTTGCTCACTGTAAATAGCAAGAGTACCATGAGCAGCTGCTGCAAAGCTCCTATAGAGAAGTGATTAGTTTTAAGTTTTCCTGCTTTCTGTGTCTTTCTGCAAGTACATAAACAAGCTAATTGTATCTGCTTGCACCAGTTTGTGTTGATGTCTAAAGGTTAGTCTGTAAGTCTGTAGTAGCACACAGTAATTAATTTAGTTTGCAGAGCGCCAGTGATGAGGAGCTGTTTGGAGGAGGGGAGGTTCTGGTAGAAAGAGTAGCTCAGAGCAGCTTATTTAAAATGCACAGGAAATGCATGTGCACAAGTCCACAGTCCTCCTGAAATTTACTCATTACCACTCACAGACTGTGGTCCATCTCTGAACCAAAGAACAAGTGACGTCTTACTTTGGACCACCACCACTAGACAACAGACAACTTACTGCTACCTAACGCATAACCTTCGACCACAAGTACTGTTTTAAATGCAGTGCTGTGGAACAGACTGGAGATAACCTTCATTTTTTTAATATTTTGCAAGGAAAATGTGGAAAAGGTGGATCAATTTATGTAAAATGTGCAAATATACAAGCAAATGTCTAATGAGCTTTGAATGAATAAAAGTCAATATTTAAGGAGTCTTCAGGAATAGTCCTCCAGGCTTCTAGAAGGACATTCAAAGCTCTTCTTTGGATGTTTCTGCCTTTTGTTCTGTTCTCTGTCAACATGATCTCACACTGCTTCAATAATGTTGAGGTCCAGGCTCTGGGGAGGCCGATCCATGATTGATAGTGTTCCACTGGTGTTTTTCTAGCCACGTATGATTTTACAGTATCTCTCTTTTCCCCTTCCTTAAGAACGCTTCTTGATGGCCACCTATCAGCTGAGAGTATTTCTGATGAGGCTTCAGTGAACAGTAGATGGATTAACTGAAGAGCCAGATGAATATCTCAAAATCTGTGTCAAGCCTTTGCTGGATTTAGACCTGCCACTTTTTTTGTCCTCCATTTCCTTAGATTTTTATGGACACACTCCACAGAGTGAAGTAGAGTAGAATGGAATAGAATAGAATAGAATAGAATAGCCCTTTATTGTCAATGTACATGTACAATAAAATAGTGGGTGATCCACACCAACTGTGCTGGAATAAAATATAAATAGTAAGACAGCAGGAATAAAAAGCAAAAAGGAAAAATGTATACAGTCAAGAGAAATATATATTTAAAAAAATAGGAAAAACCCACAACCTAGAGAACAAAATGGTTGCAAAGTGCTTGGAAGTAGTGCAAAGAAAAGACTTGGTCTGAGTACAGAGTTCGTTTTTGGGGTAGCAGAGGACTGCCAATGATTTTTTGGGCGGTGTTAATTACCCTCTGCATAGCCTTCTTGTTCTTAGTAGTGGCCCCTGAGTACCAAACACCCAGGCAGTAGGAGAGCACGCTCTCCACTGAGGGGTGTGAGAAGGCCAGCAGCAGCTTCTTCTCCAGGTTATTCTTCCTCAGGACATGGAGGAAGTGCAGCCGCTGCTGGACCTTCTTTACCAGGGCATTGGTGTTGTGGGTAAAGGTGTGATCAGCAGAGACGTGGGTGCCCAGAAACCTGAAGGTGGAGGCAAATTCCACCTGTTATCCTTTTACAATGACAGGGGAGTGGACCTGTCTGTGCCTCTTGAAGTCCATTATGAGTTCTTTTGTTTCAAGGAAGTTCAGCTTCATGTTGTTGTCCGAGCACCAGCCTCAATCAGCGTGAGGAAGTCTTTAATCCAGGAGCAGGTGGCAGGGAGGATCTGAAGGTGGTCCAGTTTGGTAGTACAAAGACTGGACTGAAAATCAGCAAAAGAAAAAAAGCCAATGTCCTACGAAACACTTTAAAAGAACTTCAGTAAGCCTGAAGAACTATTGATGGAGACCACTTTAAAAAAGTAAAAAAAAATATCTGACTTCTTTGCAGAAAAATATAAAAACAAGTAGTGGCTCAAAACTTTTGCACATTATTATAGCTCACTGCTTCTTCTACTAACATTGCTAATTTTAATCACTTCGACTACAACTAGACCTACTACATCTTCAAAGGACTGTAGGTATGATGAGGCTCACTGATGAAAGCTGTACTAAGTCGTGTAATCCTTTGCTTCATCATCTTTGAGCTCATTTTCTTGTTGCTTTCCAAAGCTCCCTGGCCGTTTTTCCCCTCCTCCATGTGCTGCAGTCAATTTGGCTCAAAGCTTTTTTCAAAAGTGTGTTTCTCAGCGTTTTCACTCCCATATCTCCCTAAATCTTAATGGCTTTTGTCACACTGTGACACTCTCGCTATAAGCTCCAAAGAGGAATCCTGGCCGACCTTGGCTGGCCAGCAGCACACACAGCATATTAGAACAGGTAACTTCAAATAAATAATATGCTACATGCATGGTGATAATTCATGTAAAAAATTAATTATGAACTACTGCAACATCTATCTCTCGAACGACCTTGTTTTTTCCATTGTTTGTTAATCTGCTCAACAGCAGCAGCTCAGACTGAAACAGAGGCAGACTAAACATTTTATTCATGTATACTGATTAAGGGAGAAGTGGTTGATCTGACAGATTCAAAAGTACTGTGCAAGCTGAAAATATGATATAGGAAAAAAAATCATAAAATATTAAAGTATTGCTTTGTAGTGGTATGACGAGTATCTGCCCAATACTGTTTGCACTGACTTTAACTGTAATATGAAATGTTACTGTAAAACTGTTAATTAGCTACTGTTACTACAATTGCTAGCTAGCGCAAAAAATTGCCTTGATTTATGGAAGCACAAAAAACTACAGTTTCTTGAATTGCCACCAAAAAGGCTTCAAAAGCATGTCACTCTCCATAGACTGCTGTGTTAACATGTCTAGCTCTACAGCAGAAATAAATATGATCACAGCATGCTACAAAACCAGTTTCCATCTCTACAGCTTAAAGCCTATTTTATTAAAACTGTAATGTAATTTTTTTAATATAAAAACTTACTCATTTTAACTTTATTAAGACTGAGCTTACACTATACAACATAAGCGGTGAAGCTATGAGAGATGAGTAGGTATAGCCACTCTCTGTTAGATAGCGCCTTAGCTAATTTGTGTCAGCGGGCCTTGATTGTGGTGTTGGTGCCTTTTGGAATGTTTTCAATGCAAAAGATGTTGCCTGCTGTGCGGTTAGCAGTAATAAGACCACAATCAAGGCAAGCAATTTAAAAAAAAAGTGAACATGTAAAGCTGCAGTGTTACGCTATGCAGTTGAAAAATTTGGGTGGACCTAACTTTTGTGCTGGTGCACCTATAAAAAAAGTTAGGCGCACCAGTTCAACCGTGGCAAAAAGTTAGTCTAGAGCCCTGGTATCTAGCTGTCTAATTAGCATTAGCCGATAGCTTAGCATGCAAACTTTCTGTATTAGTGGACTATACCAGTACATTGAAAAATAATAATTAATAATAATTAATATTTTTCAAATAAAATTATTTTTTAAAAATATACAATAATTTGTTGTTACTGAATTCATACTTCTATATTATAGAATATATATATTATATGAAAATCGAAATACTTTAGGCATTTTTTAGTTTTCATTTTGATTATTATGGCATAGCTAATAAAAAAAATTGAAGCCAGTATCACAGCTTATAGATGAATATATGGTAATTTCTTCATTTTATTGTCACCTCCAAAGCAACAACTTCACAGTGGGCCAGATGCTAAAATGGAGTCTTTGACACAGCAGTCTACTAACCAATGGGCTGTCATGTGGCTAAGGAACTTTTTTGTCTTTTTTGCCTTTCTTTGATGTGTTTTTGGAATAAAGAAAATGAAAAGTAGACCAAATACTGGGATACCACTAATTATCTGAAAGAGATTCAGAATAAACATGAGAGCAAACACCTGCTTAAGACAGACATTTTTTGTAGCGTGGGCCTCGCTGAGTTTATAAATAGCCTATAAAGCTCCACAGTCTCGATGTTAAAGATGACCTGGCAGAAAGCCAGCGGCTAAACCAATCAGACGCAACCAGCTGTGTCACAGTCAGGTGCCATGGTTACCTGGCTGCCACAGCAACTGGGGTCAACATGTCCTGTCAAACAATGATGGATGAGCTGGGGGAGAAAAAACATACAACCACAAGTTTACACACACACACACACACACACACACACACACACACACACACACACACACACACACACACACACACACACATGTATAAACATGAATGCACAGCCTGGCGCACGGGCCCACTGTGAATATCGAGACAACAGAAGTGCAAATGGCACTTGGATGTCTGCCATGTAGCATCTGGGATTCAACTTTTTTAAAAGAAGAAGAAGAAGAAGAAGAAAGAGGGGAAGGGCCTAGGCAGCTGAAATGACTAGTAATGAGCTAAGAGAAAAATAGAGATCATACATTTACAAATGAAACGTCCCTCTGAGTTTCTTTTTTTTTTTTCTTTCTTTCTTTTCTAGGAATGAAAAATATATCTCAAGCTCACACTTAGGCATGTAATCAAAAAGCTGCTTCAGTAATGAATGCCATCAGTTTCTTAATCTTCCATGACAGACTGTATCATATGGTATGAAACAACTTGCTTTCTGTGAAGCTAAAGTTTTGCCAAGAAATTAACATTCAGGATGTTGGTAATCTCTGCTGAAACCTGACAGCACTAGCATATAAAAATATTAAGATTTACCAGAGCATTTACATTGTCTTCATCCTTTTACAAACCACGAGGCGATCCAACCTCTGCAGATGTCGAGAAAGTACAAAAAAGATCCGATGTGTGTCGTGCTTTTTCATCAATACAACAGTAAACCCAAGTAAAAGGCCTTCTTTTCAGCATTATGGAAAGCTGATGTTACTTTCAGTGGTATTTCGATGACCCTAAAAAAATGCATTTTGACATTTTTAGCGCACAGCTGAGGACAGCCATGTAAAAGAGAAAGAAAGCTGTCCTCTGTGTTGTGCTAGAAGGAGACTCCCACGAGAGGCTTGAGAGAGAAAATGAAAAAGGAAGTTATGTGGAGAGACAGAGAAACGGAGACAGAAAAAGAGAGGCTCAAGGTAAGGGAAATGGACGGATCTGGAGAAAAAATAGAGGGAATAATGGGACAGAGCGGACAGGCTGAAAGAGGAGAGGAGGCGTTTCTCTGAGTATGTGTGTCCTGGCATATAGACAGGAGGCCCAGTAAATCAAGCCTGTGTGCGCTTCTCCCCCAGTTGCACTTAGCTAATGAAAAGCATCACTACGCTACCTCGACCGCGACCCCACTTAGAGCAAAGATGTGGGAGGAGGAGAGAGGTGAAAGGGAGGGGGGGAGCAGGGACGACTTTCTCAAAGGCATCGTTCTGTCCTTCTGAGCAGAAATGATACATGAGCACGAATTAGTCCTGGAAAACATGCATAAAAGCCATTTATATCAATCCATATATATGCACATGCTGGACTGTTGGTGATAGACACATTTGTATCTTGTATGACTGCTTCGAGTATTTCGAGAAAGCATCTTGCTT
>VUQG01001708.1:0-19055 GCA_015106755.1 Etia nguti | reverse complement strand
GAAAGCATCTTGCTTTTATACTCACAGTGATTCACATGGATACCCGCACGTGGCAGGACTTGAAGAGTATATTAAAGTAACGTGAGGAACCACCTTTAGCAGCAATAACCTGAAGTTATTGTTTTCTGTTTGACTTTATCAGTCTCTCACATCATTGTGGAGGAAATTTGGCCCACTCTTCTATACACCGTTACTTCAGTTTATTGAGGTTTGAATTCATTTATGCACAACTCTCTTAATGTCCAGCATTTCAGTTGGCTTGAGTTCTGGACTTTGACTGGAACATTGCAGCACCTTGACCTTTTGCTGAGGTGATCGTCTTGTCGCATGAACCAGTGTGGCCAGGCTTAAATCGGTATGTTAAGGAGGGCAGAGTTGATGCAGTGACTGCAATGACTCCTTGTTCTGTAGACAAAATCATCACCCCTCCACGACCGTGCTGATGGTTGGTATGAGGTGTTTGTGTTCATATGCTTTGTTTGGCTTTGGCTAAACATCTTTACTTTGGTCTCGTCTGTCCAAAGGACATTGTTCTAGAGGTTTTGTGGTTTGTATATATGCAGCTTTGCAAACCTAAGTCATGCTGTCGTGTACTTTTTAGAGGGAAGAGGAAATCCTTCTAAACAAGCCATTCTTTTTCGGTGTTTTTCTAAAAAACTTTAACATTTAGCATTCTGACTGAGTCCATTCTGAGAGTTTGAGAAGTAGCTTGTTGATTGCACCTTCTCTGACCTTGGGGTGAATTTGTTCTGGGAAGATGTGCAGATTAGAAGATTTACTGAATGTTTTCCACTTTCTCAATGCAGAATGGTGGACCGCAGATTATTTCAAAAATAGTCTTATGACTCTCTATAATAAGATAATTGCTGATGTCTTTCCTTTGCATTGTTTCATTGCTCCAGACCTGCGAGCTGCAAGAAATTCTGATTTTATCAGGATATTTATCTCACTTGCTGATGATCAGCAAATCAAGTGCATTTGACTAGCAGCAGATGGCTACTTCTGATTCTCTTAACTCCCATGGAGGCAGTAAAGGTGTACATAGTTTTTCACAGGACTGTTTTGAGTTATGTGAAAACTTTTTTTGCTTGACTGCATCTGCCCAGATAAAAAAAAGAAAATCTTCTATGAACTAAGCCAAATACAAAGCTAACAGAAAGTAATTGTCAGAAACACAAACCAGCTGACTGCTAATATTGCTCTGCATCTTTTGCAAAAAAATATAAATAATTTGCTAACAAGTTAACAACCATTAGCTACATAAATCTGTGGCTGCAAGCATTATGTGCTTAGTAATTTGTGGTGTTGGCACCATTTAGAGCCTTCTGAACAGTTTGGATCTCTGGATCACCAGGCTACATTAGCATTAGCTCACGACTTAACATTCCAGCCTTTTCTCACTTCTTGTTACTAAAAATGAAGATGGGAATAGCCAAAATGCCAAACTTCAAAAAGGTAGACCATGCATCAAATTGGCAATGATACAGTGTCTTTGTCCATATTTATTATATGGGCCATACTGACACTACAGTTTTTCAAATAACCAAAACTTAATTAAAGGTTAATTTGAATACTATATTAAGCTCAAATGTTAAGGCTATTTATGTTAAAAACTATATTTTAGCCTTGATACAGTTAGCTAGCTTGAAGCTGCCCTACAAACAAAATCTGTTAAGAAGCATAGAAATAATGTCCTTCATTATATAATATTAATGTAAAAGTGTAAGAAAAACAGTGCTGTGAATATGCTACATTTACATTATCAAGAGGTTACATTTTAAACCTAATAAAATGAAAGCTCTCATATTACATCATTGTTACATTAGTAAAATACACCATAACTAGGTTGTATCATTAGGTACACAGAAAAACCTTTTTATGACCATAGAGCACAGTTTCATAGTTAATAATATTCCAGTTTACTAAAAAATTACTAATGTATGCTCAAACACAACAGGAGCATTAGGTAATATTTTTGTAGGGTATGTAGCATAAATCTTACTATATCTTTCTTACATCTAGAACCTGTTTTTCTGGTTAATTTTTGTATTTATTATAACATAAGAAAAAGAAACATACCTATCTATACCCCATCTATGGTCACCAGTTCTGTCTGAATAAAGTATGGCACCAAACTCAAGAAGCCCTTTACAGTGAGCCTACACAAATTTATACCAATATTTGTCAAGACAAGAAAGCCTCAGTGTACGGGTACGTGTTTGTAGTCCACACATCCTGTTTATGCAAGGTGCCTTTTGAGCTGCTACATCTGGCAGCTCAAAAGGCACCTTTTTCCCATAAATCCCGGATGTTCAAATCTGCAATCTCTCTCTCTCACACACACACACATATATATAGGAACATAAATGTCCCACATCCAGCTTCATTCCCATATTTATGCAGACCTCCACATATGGTTCCACTTATAGCGCAGTCAGAGGAAAATCTTTCTGCATGAATTGAAAGAATGGTTGGAGGAAGGAACAAAGATGTGCAGTATTATCTTGGATAATGATGTAATTTGACACAAATCCTGGAGCTCATTAATTTTTCAGTGAGTGTCCCCCAATGCGCAATAAACATCTGCAAGAGACAATAGTGAAATAAATACAATCATTTGGAAATTAAAGTTGGTAGCTGAAGACATTTTTAGCCGAAGGTTAGGGGTTTTCTGCATCATATTTAGCAAAATGTGCAGAATGCTTATCAGCAATGCCATTTGAGACAGAAATGAGATATGATTTTCTGAATGAGTGACTACCTGGCTGATAGATGCATCGGACAGATGGAGCAAATGAGTCATTCATGTAAAAGGGGGGGTTGCCAGCCAGTCCATGAGTCAATGAGACGAGTATGAGGAACAGGCCCACAGAAATAGAAAAGCCCAGCACCCCCCACAAGATGAAAAAGCAGAGCCACACCTGCTTTCAATTTCAACCAAATTGAAATTCGGTCAGGAACAATGGGCGCCTTTGTGAGGCATAAAGCGGGAGCAAACAAGGGGGAGAAACATAAAAAGAAACTACAGAACCAGGATGACATTTGTAATGTTTGTATATAAGAGTCTGTGACAGCATTTACATGCTTTGAGCAATTACTTATTGTAGAAAAAAAGTTTTCCTAAACACATGAAAGCTATGGCGGTGCAATGGATTGTTCAATAACTCTTTATTGAAGCTGATGTCTTTACCAGAATCTGTGTGAAGAGCACGAAACACTTCTATACGCTATTTGTGATCATTTTCATGGAATTCAAAGTCTTATGTTTGTTTTTCTGATGCTTTGATACTTTACATATACTTCCCTATATGTGTATTTCAAATACTAAAGTATGACTTGAGTTTTTGCATGTAAAATACAGTCAGGTGTTGTCATGTGTAGACTGGGTGGTACTTGCAGCTTTCTACCATAAAATTGTGTATTTTAACCCAACCTGAGATCTTTATGTAACGTTAAATAATCAGTTTTTTTCCAGTCATACAGACCCAAAACACTTGCACTTTTGCACTTTTTTGGTCTTCATTTCCGAAATTTTTCTACATTGCTGTTTTTGAGGCTGTGTGAACAAACAGCTGACTCGACATTTTAGCTCAAAGGCTAGTTGTTTAAAGAGCCCTGCAGCAATCTATCATAGCAGTTTCATAAAAGTGACACTCTCCTAAGAGGCAGAAGAAACAGTTGTCGCCATCATCAGAGTACCAGCTGCGATATTGTGAGTTTTAGGCCATAATATGAGTCAAACTCCTATTTCCTAAGACTCAGCTAAACAGCACTTTTTGTGTAATTATTATTGTAATTCTTCATAGCTTAGATTTGACAAGGGGATGGAAACAGTCCTCAGAGATTATGGTCCATATTCACATGACAGCATCATACAGTTACAGTAGATTTCTCAGTTGTACATCCATGATGTGAATCTCCCGTTCCTCCACGTCCCAAAGGTGTTCTGTTGGACTGAGATCTGGTGATTGTGGAGGGCATTTGAGTACAGTGAACACATCTTCAAGTTTAGGTAACCAGTTTGAGATGATCTGAGCTTTGAGACATGGTGTGTTATTCTGCTGGAAGCAGCCATCAGAAGATGGTACAGCGGGTCATAAAGGTCATAAAAAATGCTCAGTTGGAACTAAGGAGCCCAAATGTGCCAAGATAATATCCCTCACACCATTACACCACCAGGCTGAGCCGCTGATACAAGCCAGGACGGACCCACGATTTCATGTTGTTTATTCCGAATTCAGACCCTACTATCTGATGTCTGATGTCAATCGGAAATCGAACCTCCTCAAACCAGGCAAGATTTTTCCAATTTCCTATTGTCCAACTTTGGCAAGCCATGAATCTGTCCTTTTGAATATTTCTGTCGGCATCAGACTTTGTTCACATTTAAACTCTGCATCACCTCACTGTAAACTCTGCTCCCGCTGCCAGCCTCCACTCTCGAACTCTCTCTGAAAGTGCGATCTCAGACACACAGATGGCATATCAAACAGCTGAAATTAGCACTTTGGCTATCATCAGTCCTCAAGAAGCTTTGCTCTGCTTCTTTCACCAGCTTTAAGCAGCACAAAACCAAGTTTTCCCAAAATTATCCTTGTCAGTTTGATGCGATGTTGTGCCGTGCCCCAACATTTATGAACATTTCCTTTTACAGTAAACAACAGAAGGGAGCGTGAAATGTGTTATCAGGATAGTCATTATTCTGGTTATAACCCCCAAGGGGCCTTCTTCACTGTGATTATGGCTACATTAGTGATTGCCAGGACAGAAGTGCCCATAATCAGAGATTGTTACAATCTACAGAGATAGTTTACTCAAACAACACTTTAAGAACAAAACCAGACCAAATATATCCTTTCCTGTCTACCTCTATACACTGTGGGCATATGAATCAATGTAAACGAACACACATAAGACAGGAGTTCAAGATATTTTATTTATACTGGTGAAGCCGACAACCCCAGTGGACTGACTGACACTGTGGGCCAGTTGCCAGATTGTAGTAGATCCCACCATCAGGCATCAGCAAGTTGAGAAACACTTGTGTGTGGGTGGGTGTGTGTCTCCGTTCTCCTCACTGCTTATGTGTGTGAAGCCTAGAAACATGTACATCTGTGCGTGAACCCATGGGCGCATAACTGTTTCCACGAGCTCACGATACAATCAATACAAGGTGCAGACAGAGAGACACAAAGATCATTGGGCTGTGATCATGAAGTCTCATCTACTTATAATCATTAGTCAGCTGCTAATGAACTTAGAATCCATGTTTGCTAATGAGCTCTCCTCTCTTTGAGCCCATCTCTGGGGATTAAAAAAACAAACAAACACGTAATCACAGCGAGTACAGGACAAGAACACAACAAGGATGCAGCTTTGAAATGTAAATGTGGAAATGCGCATCACAACTTTGTGCATGTTGTTGAAGATGCTCTCTTTCATATACCTTCAATTTGCAGCTTTCTGCTACTTCTAGTACTTCTAGTTTTATAGATGCTATTAATGTCTGATTAATTTATTAGTCAACTAGCAGCAGCTTTAGTAGTTTAAGCCATTGATTGTTTCGGTTATATCAAAAAAATACGTATATTATTTCATCTCAGCAAGTGTGAGTGTTTGCTGATTTTGTTTGTCGTGTATACCCACCAGCAACTTCATCAGGTATACCCGTTCAACTGCCTGTAAACGCAAATGTCTATGGTAGCAACTCAAAAAAGAGAGAACGCACAGACTGCTTCGAGGTGTTTGGAAGGTAAAAGTTATCCAAACAACCACCCATAAAGGTATGCAGAAGAGCATCTCTGAATGCACAACACAATAGTCCTTGAAGCAGATAGGCAGCAGAAGACCACACTGGGTGCCACTCCTGTCAGCTAAGAACAGGAATCTGAGTCATTGGCTCACCAAAATTGGACAACAGAACATTGAGAAATCATCACCTCGTCTGATTAGTCTCAATTATTTCTGCAACCATCAGCTGGTAGTGTCAGAATTTGGTGTTAGCAACATGAAAGCATGGATAAATCCCTTGGATCAGCAGTTCAGATTGTTGGTGGTGGTGTAATGGTGTTGGGGATATTGAATGTTGGAATGTGGGGTGATGAGGAATTTGCATCTTTATTATTACTTTTTATTCATTCATTTTTAACATCTACAGAATCGATATATGCTAGTCAAATATTGCTTTTGGATGTTGAATATTAGCAAATGAAACAGGATTTACCCATGTGGACATGGTAGCTGTGTTACATCAGTTCTGCAATGGCTAAATGTTCAAAGATGACCAGCTAAGTGGGTCACTTATTTTTTAGATTAGATTTAGATTAAAGATGTCTTCGTTTCCCTCACAAAGGAAGAAAGTTTTAGTATAGTTTTTTAGGAAAACACTGGTATCCATCCAGATGTTGACAATCGGTGCAGCAATGATTAGCTAATGTTATATAGACCACTTTAACTAGTTATTTAAAAAATAATATTTAGGATATTATTTTTGAGAATTGAGAAATATTAAATTCCTTGGATTTGCTGGTTTTCACTACTGACTCTTCATGAAAATGCTAAATTGAAGACACGCTTGATTTGCTGTCTTTTTTTGTCATACAGTATTCTTATTAATTCATCTATTTCTACATCTTTATTCCCAAATGGCCACCTATAACCTTAAACATTTTTTAATGTTTGAATGATCCGCATACTGATCTGCAACATCCCAGCCAGAATCCATTAAACTTTACAGGCAGACATTCAGACTCGGGGATGAGAAGCGGGGGCAGAGTAGTGCACAGTACCCAGGGGAAGTGTGCTGAAGCTGGGTCAAGGGCTAGCTGGTGATAGCCCAAGGGCCTGGAGGAAGGCAACCAGTCACATTGGATATAAATCACCTGGTCACAGATACACAGAGAATTGTTTAGCCAGAGTGACAGCTACACTCTCTGAGGACAGTCTGAGTCTTGAAGATACAGTATCGCACGCCTCGATGCATATATACATACACAGACGCACACAAGCGCAAATGCACTGGTTAGAAAACGAGAGCATGGAGAAAGCTCCGATGAGAGTTGGTTGGAGGGATTTCTGGCTGAGGACAGTCAGTCTGTGTGGCAGCTGAACAGGACATGAGGTCCCTTTGGAGGCTGTTAACCAAAACTAGGTCTTAGTGCAGTTTCATGTCATTTGGAGGTGGGTATCGACATCGAAACAGCAAATATCATAATCATGTAGAACTTTTTTATTGATCTTAAGCAGTGGAGTTTGGACATGACTTCAAATAATACAGCAGGTGATGAAGTCACAGAAAAGCCCTTTAAATAGGACTTAATTCTTCGTCTTTTAGCTGCTCTCTTTAGGAGTAGATCATCTGCCTGCATCTCATCCTAACCCTTGGATCCTCCTTTGTTACACCAACCCTCTGCGTGTGCTTGGTTCCCTCAAGGAGGGCAAGTCCACCCTGTCTCTCCTTCACTCTCTTCTTCAACTCCCTGTCTGTTTCATTGAATGGTTGGTCGTAGGCATTTAAACTCATCTACCTTAACTACCTCTGCTCCTTGTTACACCTGTCTCCCTCTCATTTGCACATATTGTACTGTCATTCATTCTTCTTCCCTGCAGAGCAAACCTCCACCTCTCCAGGCTCTCTTCCACCTGTTTCCTACTCTCACTACAGATCACAGTGTCGTCTGCAAACATCATAGTCCAACGAGACTCCTGCCTGACCTCATCGGTCAACCCGTCCAACATCACTGCAAACAATAAGGGGCTCAGAACCGATCCCTGATGTAACCCCATTAATCTATCTGTCACTCCTACCACAGAGCTCACCACTTTCTCACTGTCCTCATACATGTCCTGCACCGCCTTCATATACTTCTCTGACACTCCCGACTTCCTCATGCAGTGCCACAGTTCCTCTTTTGCCACCCTATCATATGTTTTCTCTAGATCCACAAAGACAAACTGAAGCTCCTGCTGACATTCCCTATATTTCTCCATCAGCACTCTCAAAGGTCAAATGTCTTCAGCCAAGGTAGCACAGTTTGCACTGGCATCCTGTTGGCCAGATGGTTTTACTTAATCCAGGACTCTCTTGATGATCGGAATGTTTCATTAGGGAAAGATTCTTTCCCTGGATGCTTTTCTTGATGCAACCCACCCATCCAGGTTTGCTATCAACAGTTGGAGAACACTGGCTTATGCTGCCCCAACCTAGATGGCTGCATTCAGACTTATGCTTAATTAAGCGGATTGTTAGGAGAATGGTTTTTGGATGGTTTATTAAAGTATATACGTTTACTGTAATAGGATTGTTCCATTGATTATATGAGAATAAAAACTGTCTTTATTATAGGATAGACACAATGCATTGTTGCTCTTTTTGAAAAATCTTGGACTATTAGATTGTTGTCTGACTAAAAACCTTGTTCAAGCTTGACCTGTTTTTTTCTGGACTTTTATATATAAAAGGGCTAAACATTATGCTGTAGGGAATTAGATACCACACGTACAGATGCTGAAAGAGATTAATCTCTCAAGAATCTCCTCACTCAACACATGTTAATTACTAAGCAGGGATAGTAGACACACTGTTATTACTACCAGGCCACACACATACACACACATACAATACAGAGGTGACACACACAGAGGCGTGGCAGGCAGTAACGGTCCAATCAAAGCCGGATTGATTTTCAGAGCTCACTTGGGATTCTGTTCAGTCAATACAGGACTCTGTTAGACAACTGGAGGCATGATGGATCTACCATACATCTTTCCTTAAAGTATATCAGCTGCCATGTACTGGACTACAACACAGAATGAAATTGAGCAGTGCTTTAATCATGGCAGGTTTGCTATGTAATGTGTTACAAAGTACTCTGTAAAATATGCAATCACAATTTTTAGTAGCCATCAACAAAAAAAATAAGGAAAGAAATGAAAATATGAAAAAGAAAAATGACAATACAAAATATATATAACTAATATCTTCTTTCTTATATTGTCCTTGCATTGTAAATATTTTAAAGCATTTTTATAGAAACTATACCTGTTGTACCGTATTTATAAAACATTTTTTTTGTATTTTCTTATTTTTTTTATAACCCACAGTATTTTTGTACGGCCCACTAGAGGACCGCAAAACTTACACTTTGTATGTTCAGTGGAAAAATCAGTGGAGGTGGCTACTGTTTGCATCACTGTGCAAAAAATACGATCAGGTATAGACAGAGAGACATAATCATTCCCCAAAACTTTGGGGAGTTAATAATTACAGCTAATTGCATGACCACTTGCCACGTTCAGCCTGTCCACCACTAAAGTGGCAATCATGGTGGCAATGATGAAGGGTAAAGTGAATAAGGCCCACAGGCCTACAGACCACTTTGTTACTCCCTGACAACCACTCATTGCTTTGGAAAAATGTGTATTCCCTGACTGGTTGGTAAATATCTCTATGTTATTTCTTTGGTGGCTAGCAGATTGCTGTGGTTGTCCATAGTTTGCATGATAGACACTGACTTGTCTGCAAATACTCGCCAGCTACTTTTCGAATAGTAGTGAAACTGTGAAAAATGTGACACAAACCACAAACAGAGACCATCATTAGTCTTCAAAGTAAAAGTTGTGGCCTTCAAAACATGTCAGCTATACCAGTTAGGAACAGATTTTACTTCGAAGACGAAAATTGTCCAATTCTGATTTGTGACATAGGAGGAGGCTTTAGGTGCAGCACCCTATTTGAGACTGATTTCACTTGGCAACAGGTAGCAACCTTCAGGAACTCTCGCCAACCAGTCTGGGAATACTCGTTTTTCCTTCACGACTGGTGGTTGTATCACATCCAGTATGGTGGGCAACTCTTGAGCAATGTGCAGTTGACTTCACATGAAAAACTTCTATGGAAGTCTATGACAAAAAAGTCCTTAATAAACTTGACCTCCCAAATTACTTTCCTTACATATATTTATGAGCTCAGTCACTAATTTAGAGTGCTACTGAATTATTAATGATGTCATTTTTTGGTCATTTTGTGTTTCACCAAGGAGGAGGTTTTACTGTCAGCTTCATCCCTCTCATTACATCCTTTATCAACACACCAAGATGCCTACAGTCAAAATGGTCATCTTCAAAACGGGACTTCACAAAGCAATGGATGACAACACCGTAGCTACTTCCACTTTAGTAAAAACAAACATATACTCAAATGGGCCACTAAATGTAATGAAATTAATAGCTGTTAAAATGTATCAGTAATTATAAGTAGTGGGTGAGTGGATGAAAAGGTAAGCTAATAGTTGATAAGTGAGTATAATTCATAAATAATAAGTTGAAAGTTGTTCAGCTCCAGTTAAAATTAAGTAAGATGTTATTAAGGAAGGGGTGTTTTTAGTCTTTCTGATTGGGTGTATTGTATGAAAAGGTTTGGAACCACTGATCTTTGGCTCCAAAGTGACTGCACTATGAAAAAGCAATACCAAAATGTTGTTTAGTAAAGACGCTGTAAATGTTAGCAAAGACAACCAATAAGGATGAAGCAGAGAGTGGCGGTCTACAGTCCAACGTGCAACAGTGCAAAGTAGCTTGACCATAAACCCTGGGGTACCCTGGTTCCACTGGGATAAACACGGGCAGGAAATTCTTCTGCAAATTTGTTAAAAAATATACCGCCCCCCGCTGTGTCAAATAACAGTTGTTGTTATTCTTAGCAGGGTTCCTTACCATACTGTAGAGCAGTAATGAGCTCACAGAAGTGTTTGGCCAGTCCTATAGGAACTAGCCCGCATTTGTGGCTGTTTCTGTCAGGATGTCAAATCTAATATTCTCCCTGTGTGCGTGGGGCTGATAAATTATTAATAGCGTGTATTTGAGGAGCTTTCTTAGAACCTGCTTCTTGCACGTCACTCAGTCTCTGCTCGTTACTCCTCTTTCCTCCCTCTGCTAACGTCACGCCTCACGACATTCATCTCCGTTTCCTTCTCCTTCCCTTTTCAGCCCTCGACTCCTTTTGTGGATGTGATAATATTGGAATTGGAAGCTTTGCATCTGGAAAACTCAATGCCTCACTTTGAGTGCGTGGGAGCTTTTCCTCCACTCTGCCTCTTTCCCCTTGCATCTAAATGGCTCTCTGCTCTGCTGCAAGCTACAGAAAAGTAGGGCAGATGCCTCATTTAACACTTGGGTGCAATCATTGAGCAGTGTGTATACATTACACAACCCCCCCAAAAAAGCAAGAAATTCATCTCCTTCTCCAATAAAGGTGGTGTTGCAGCTAAGTTTGTAAAAAGCTAAAGCATCTGATGTGTCAATATGTCAACATGCAAAAGTTGTCGGTTCAAAAACGCCACATTTCACATGTTTAGGGAGAACTGTTTGAATCTAATCTGATTTCATGCAACTATGCAAGAGAGAAATTCTTGTTTCCAATGTTTCCCACATCAGGGATTGGCCTGCCTAACTTTTGCTTAATTTCTTTTCTGTTTTGTTTTTTTTTTGGTTTCTGCCCCTGGTTCCTGTGACACTCAGTCAGTCCGTGATAGGAGAAGAAGTGAGCAGCAGCAGATTAAATTATACAGGAGAACCCAGAAATAGCTCTAATGCCAAGGCTGCGTGGACTCGGCGCAAGAACATGGCGATGTAAGTCGCCACTGAGCAGTCAACTAGATTATCCCTGAATGCATCACAGCATAAAGCAGACTGCTGTAGGTTTGACTGCCGTGCAGCTATCCGATGGGATGAGCTTGACCTTTAGGCCATTAAAGGGCCATTAGACCTTTAATTTTGGAGCAGTCACCTTCTAACTTCCAACTACGTTAAACACCTAAAACAGAGGAAGCAGCTGAGTTGAACTGTCCACACCTTCACCCACCACATGTAAACACAGCTACCCACATGACAACATCTAGAAAGGTCACAGAGCGTGTTAAAAGAAAAAAAAAGATAAGTAAAAGTTCAAGTTTGGAAACACCTCTGCCAAATATCACAACTCTTTTGTTGCTTACAGAAAGATTGACGCCTGAGACCTGCACACATGCCCTTCTCCAGTCTCTTACCCAAAACATGCAGGAGAGGCAAACCCAGGTCCTGGCCCTCCCTGCCAGAGCAGAGGGCATCGGCAGAGACACGGAGGGCATCCTGCAAACAAGATGCCACTCGAGGGGGCTCCCCAACCTCACAGCCGAAATCCACAGTATTCCCAGAAATTCCCGGCAGTTCCACACAGGCCGCATAAATCCATGCCAGAAGTGCGAGGTGCACCGAGGGCGGGGAAGCGGACCCTGCTCTCGTTTTTCTCACTCTGAGGGCCTTAAGTCTGTCTCTTTCATGTGAGCTCCCTCCCTCTCTTGCTTCTATCCCTGCTCCTTCTCACTCACTCACTCCTGCCTTCTTGAAGTGTGGTAACTTTATTCCGTGGAGCAAAGGGGGAGGTGAGTCTTTATTTTTTTCCCTCTCCCTTCCAAAACTCCCTTCTCCTCAAATGATCCTTGTTAACCCCTCCTTTCCCTCCTCTCCACACACATATACACTCTATTCATTGACCACCCTCCCTCAGCTTCCTTACATGGCATACCTCACCTCTCTTCCCCCTCCACCTCTCTTCTTCTGCAAGCATGCTCGCTCATGTCTGCGCTAATGTCACTTCAATTTTTCATCGGCAACCCCCTTTCCTGTTTCCAGATCCTCTCGCTCTCTACTCCAAAATAACTGCAGGACTCGCCGTCTGTCATGACACAGCTGAGGGAGGCCAGGCAAACTGCTTACACTGAAAAAAAAATAGCAGGTATTCGCTTCTGTCGCTGCACATGCAACCTCATGTGTACGTCCTTCACAAGCCGAGGTGCACATATGCTCACAGTAGTTAACATGTGGCAAAATGAGTATTAAGCCTCGTTCCGATGTCCCAAAAGTGCTAGGCCAGCAATTTTCCCCACAAAGCTGGGTTCAGTTATGTGAAAGAAACATTGAAAAGAAAGACAAATGGTCATAATTAATGCAGCTAAGGGAGAGATGTCCAAACTAGTATGACACCAGAAATTCGCTTCCCCTTAAGACCCTTCTTGTGTGGCAAAAGCCTATTTTTAACATGCATTCAAATAAAAGTGTTTAATAGTGCCATATTTAAAAGAGACTTCTCAATGCAGTGATTTTTAAAAATATATATTATTTAATATGTCCTTGTAATAAGGTCCTAAAATTGCCAGTCTAGTTGACCTGGTGTAGCATATCAAAAGTATTCACTAGTTTGCCTTCACACACATATAAACTTGAGTGACATCCCATTCTTATCGCATTCAATATGAAGTCCGATCACCCTTTGCAGCTATAACAGGTTCAGCTCTTCTGGGAAGGCTTTCCACAGGTTTAGGAGTGCTTATGGGAATTTCTGATGTTGGATGAGGAGGCCTGGCTCACAGTCTCCACTCTAATTCATCCCAAAGGTGTTCTTTCAGGTTGAGGTCAGGACTCTGTGTAGGCCAGTCGAGTTCTTCCACAGCAAAACTCACTCCTCCATGTCTTTGTGGACCTTGCTTTGTGCACTGGTGCGCAGTCACGTTGGAACAGGAAGGGACCATCCCCAAACTGTTTCCACAAAGTTAGAAGCATGAAATTGTCCAAAATATCTTGGGATGCTAAAGCATTAAGAGTTCGTCCGACAAGTACCATTGTCCTGGCAACTGCCAGACTCCTGTAGATAGAAAAGTGTGATTCGTCACTCCAGAAAACACGTCTCCACTGCTCTAGGGTCCAGTGGTGGCATGCTTTACACCACTGCATCTGACACTTTGCATTGTGCTTGGTGATGACCTCTGCACACTATGCACCTCATCAACCGCTGACTCTGCTCTGTAATTTTACATGGCTTCCACTTTGTTATAATACCACTTACAGCTGACTGTGGAATAATTAGTAGTCAGGAACTTTCAAGACGGGACACCTGGAACACCTGAATTCAAAGATTTGGATGGGTAAGTGAATACTTTTGGCAATATAGTGTATGACTCTGACCTTGGCATTTAGCCCCAAGTATCCATGCAGAGTTTCGAGCACATACTTGCTCATAGAAAATCACATTGCAGGATATCATCATTGTTGTTGTGACAATTCACTTGTTAAAGGGAATTAGCTCCATATTCTTACAATGGAAGTGTACATCCTATAAAAACCTATCAAACATGCTAGGCCTTGGTGCAGTCCCTCAGTTGATTCTCTATCTGAAACTAGTTTTTGTTACTTCATTTACCCCACCTTTGAGCACAACTTTACTTGGATTGGCTGCCCCCGTAAACACAAAATTTGAATGGCAAATTTTGGTGGAAGTACTTCGGTTGTTTAAATACTACACATCTAACAAGTTGTGCATGCTTTCCATCTTCCCATTCGAACTGCCCCAGCTTATGCCACACATTTCTATCTGCATGTATGTAAACATTGCACAGCACATGACAAGAGGGTTACTACATGTATGTGTATGCAAACCACAGCACTGGATCCACATTAAATCAGCAGTGGAGATGCATTACATCACTCCACAGTCAGATCCATAAAGGGCTAAGAGCCAATTCATTTTGAGAAAACACCCTCTATTGATCCCTGCTGCTCTCCATCACTTACACTGTAACAGTTACCTCAATCCATAGGCTAACCTGACACATAATCCGTGTGTGTGTGTTTATGTGTGGGTCTGCCTTTGCAAGTATTTTATTAACATAATGTCAGCAAACAGGACACACGGGGGAAATGCTGCAGGTTGTTCTATGGCTGTCCTGAACTCCTTTTTTAAAAATTGATTTCAGTGTCTGTGTTTGATACAAGACAACTTCCATTTCCCTCTAGCCGACTGGTCTAAACTGGGTTGCTAGCAGCCTCTAGTGGCCCTTAACCAACCTTGAGACACGCTCAGAAGAGCACCAGAAAACATTTCTTAAATTTTGGGGCTCACGCATGCATCTCATGTTGTTCCTTTCTCCTCTGATGGAGCCAAAGTAGCCATTTAAGTGATACTTTACTACCTGCGAAGCACATTGATTTTGGCTCCGCTACTGGGAGTGCTGGATTTTCTCAGTACAACATTTTTGCACAGTTAGGTCAAGTTCTTATTCCCTTATTCCCACTGCAACATGCCGGAGCTCTTTGAAACAGGCAGACAGGCAGGCAGCACACAAGCACACGCACACACTTTGTTTCCCACTGAATTGTACCCATGGAAAAGCAAATTTAGGCCATGGGACAGTAAAAGTCCCTTTAAAAGACTACACATTAAGGCATTAGCAGCCCACTGTACCTTTTTAAAGGTTGTAGGGACTCCGATTTATGTGTATTTTCACTGAGAGGGTGACATTTGATCACTAGCTCCACTAATGTGAAAAAACGGATGACAAAAAATTCAAAAGGGAAAGGAGAGAAGAGAGAGGGAGAAAAAAGTCAAAGATATGAATTCCACATCGGCTCTGGAGTCTCTTCTTCTGTCGCTGGAGAATCCATCACATTAAAGCTTTAATGCTAGAATAACAAAGCATCCATCACGTTGAACGCCCCAGAATACAGAGAGCCATTCAGGGCAAAAGCCTGCAATTCCCTGGGTGCGGTACCTGCAAGCTGCTCGCCAAGGCTGGCCAACATTTTTTTTGTTTGTTTGCCGTGGAAGTTAGGAGCATGTGATAAATCCAACAAGCAATAAATTAGGTTTTTGTGCATATGCTACTGAGGCAGAGCCCAGAGAGCTGACTGACTGATGTGAATTTACAGCTCAGGCTGACTTGAGTTAAACATATTCGAAGGGAAGTAAACAAAATATACAGGACGGGAGGGGAGAAGGTGGAGGAGATAAATACAAGTGGACACGGGCGTAAACAGGAGCGAGAATAAAAGACGGAGAAGAAGAGGACAAAAGTAGATGACAGAAGAATCAACAGGAAGGAAACGAAAGCACAAGAAACGCAAGGTGAATCTGAGAATACGGAAGGAAAGGAAGAGGCAGCAAAAGGAAAGACAGCTACATGAAATAGGAGGAAGGAGATGGGAGACTGGAGAAGAACATAAAGAAAATAAAAGGAGGAAGAGAGGAAAAGAGGACGTGGCATTGGGAAAGTGAGATATGGTTCAGTCAATTAAAATGAAAAAAGAAAGAAAGGGAAATATGTGTGAATGAGAGGAAGCTGCTTAACACAAAACATAGTAACACATACAACTAGCACAGCTTCCCTCACTCTCCCGACTCTTTCTTTCATCATACGTTCACAGTCACACACGCACAAACCCGCAGTATCCCCAGCTGCATCTCCTGTAGTAACCCAGCCCCAATCCATGGCGACCGTGTGAGCCACGTTACCATGGAAACTGAAAACCTCACATCAGTCCTC
The DNA here is from genome assembly GCA_015106755.1 of Etia nguti. Taxonomy (NCBI): domain Eukaryota; kingdom Metazoa; phylum Chordata; class Actinopteri; order Cichliformes; family Cichlidae; genus Etia; species Etia nguti. The sequence continues at coordinate 2,703 of VUQG01001708.1, read as the reverse complement.
GGGGGAAGGCGCACAGAGCCTTACCTCTCCACTTTCACCTCCCAGTCAGTCACGTGACCGGCTCTAGTGCTGCAGCTGGAGCAACAGAGCAGCAGCAGCAGAAGTAACAACTCACTGAATGTGAATGCTGACTGCAGAAGATCAGACAACACTGGGATAATACAAACTTCTATCACAGAAGCTCTTTGTGCAAAAAGTTGCTAAAGGTGTTAAATTGTAGCTCTAATGCACATAAGTAAGAGACTGGTGGTAATTTCAACCGCTTATCCAACCAGGGATGCAAGGGGTTGGATCCTAGCCCAGTTCACACTGGAGGAACAGGTCACCAAAAGCCAATTTAACACTCTTTGGACTAAATAACCTGTGTGAAACACAAGCTGGAGGAAGGAGAACATGCAAACTCAGCTCAGAAAAGTCCAAGATGGCCTGCAGGTTCAGATAAGGTGGAGGTGTTTCCCGGTAAAACATGTTGAACAAAGTTACGCCCTGTCAAGAAGACAAGGTGAGCCTAGGTTATAGCCTTCTACATGCCCAACTGGCTGTCTTATTGCCAGTGGGGCATAGGGCACACTACTTCACCTCCTCACGGTTGCTGTGATTCTGCAAGCCACTCTGCAACCCAACTCCTCCTTTCATGTCGTATCTGACTTAATTAAAGTCATATCTGTTGCCACTGATTTGTTCTGCATTATTTATGAAATTTTTTATGCATTAATTATGTAATCTTACTTTTTAAGATAATGGTCCTTAGTTGGTGGGCAGGAAGAGGTAGTACATGCTCACACTCTAGCTTATGCATGCAAAATACCTGCTGCTACAGGAAGGGTTCAAATCCACCCCAGAGACTTTAAAGCTTCTTACATCTTCCTTGTGTCACACCTGCTAACCAGTGAGGGATGCAAAAAAGCCCAATATCTTAAATTGTTTCTTTATTTGGTTGCTCTGCAGCCTGTTTTCTTAAAATTAAAGTGAAAACTGCCTTCCCCATCTTTTTATATTAATGATAGAAGTTTCTAGAAATAAGAGTTTATACAGAGGATGCTGCTACAGAGTCCAGAAGACAGTTCTGCTTAATTGCTCAATTACTTGAAACGAGTTGAATGACATAGTTTAATTATGTAAAGTGCATGCATAGTCATATCCTGGATGACAAGCATTTATCCCCTGTTGCCATACGGATACAAGAACTGCAATATCCATGAAAGCTAGGGTCATTCAAAAAAAAAAAAAAAATCTTCATTCACCGATTTATAGATTGTATTTATGGAGAGGATCTGAGACTGAGAGACATTCAGTCTTTTACTCTACAATGAAGAAACAGTCGACGCTGACAGGACTGAGCAAAAGCTGCGTCTGAATAAATCTCATGTGTTGGGGATTCATTGTAGAAGCGCTAGCAAGCTTCACACACATTTACACACACATACAAGAGAGTGCGACGGTGGTGGTGGAGGTGGGGGGGAGTAAGCGCGGGTGTAGAGATAAGGAGCTGCGGCAGTGGGGTGTGGGGGTGGGGGGTTGTTGCTGGTATTGGCACTGGTGGGAACGTGTTGGGGCTTGTAGAGATGGGAGGCTGCAGCAAGCTACAGTGTCACCTGGACCAAAAAACCCCACCGTCACCAGACTTTGTAACGCCGCTGCTGCCCTAATGGTTCTCACAGGAGCACAGCACTGCAGCGCTCGAGCTGCAAAACCCGCTGACTGAGATGTGTGTCTGTGATCGAAGGCTTTCACGGTGCATGTTTGGCCAAAGACGATGACTGAAATAAAGGATGCGAGGGCATGTGAAAATTCCAAAAGGTGTCTTCTTCTTATGGGAACATTCTGGCTAGAAGACATATAATTTTACTGCTGAGGGTGCAGTGTGTTACGCTGATTTGTTTCTAGCCTTAGGACAACTACTATGCAGTTTAAAAAGTATCAGGGCAAGAAAATGACCTTAAAAAAAAAAAACCCCAAGCACTTTGTGTGGTGTCTTCACATGTGTGCGGCTGTGGACATGAGGAAACAGTGCTATTAAAACATGTGAGAGTTGTTACACATGATTGATTTTGTCCTAATGGAAGTTACAGCTTATAAAACTGAGTGTGCATTTGGCCGATCTCATTCACCAACTTCCACATGACCCTTGGAATATGTCGTATGGATGAAAGCTCACAACCTCCTTTCCAGGATGGCATGCAATGGCATGAGATGAATTGGGGGTGGGGGGTGCATCAGGAGCTCTTTCACCCCCACTGAATAATGGTGCATTACAATTCTGCAGCTGTAAAAGCAAGGTGACCCGTATCAACCCGGAGGTCCAAGTGCTTGGTTCTAGAGGCAAATTCACAACCTGATGCCTGTGATTCCATCTCTGTTGTCACCATTATTATCTGGAGCACCTGCCTTGAGATCTCTTGGAGATGTAACACTGACCTTGAAACAGCACTTAGAGAGAGGCACACCAACCAGTCTTCCAGGGCCTGCGTTCCACGATCGGTCATCAAAAGCTCGTTTTCACAGCTACGTCATTTGATGGTTTAGCCAAAGCCAGCTGTGTGCATGCTACAGCTGAGCCTGGCGATTCTTAGGAAGGCCTGTTCTTGTGAATATTTCATGCAACACACTCTTGTTGCCAATCTTTGCAGAGGAAAGGTCGAAGCGAGCCACAAAAGACTATATGTGCAGAATTTGTCCTCTAAGTCCACTGAATCCCTCCTT
>VUQG01001707.1:8398-39448 GCA_015106755.1 Etia nguti | reverse complement strand
AGGAACAGTTTCTTTCCCCTCGCCATCTCCCTCCTAAACAGTTGAACTGTCACACTGCTCCCACTGCCAGACTGCAACTGCACCTTATGTATATTCTGTGGTATTCATTTCACTTCATTTCATTCCTGTCATCCTGTATTTTATGTATATAAGATTTAGATTGGTTATTTATGGTTGGTTTACACAGCTTGTGTAGGTTTGTGTATGTATGTGTATGCATGTGTAGCTGTATATATCCACACGCGTGTGTGTGTGTGTGTGTGTGTGTGTGTGGTGAATTGTGCTGCTTACATTGTTGAGATATACAATGCTGAGCTTGAGAGTCACCATCTACCGGAACCAAATTCCTTGTATGTGTCTGTGCATATACACGGCCAATAAACACGATTCTGATTCTGATTCTGATTCATAAGAAATGCCACTTGAATGCTGAGCGTTAGCGTTAAGCAGAGATAGCAACCAGTCTACAGTGAATGGGAACGTCAGTTCTTTTTAACTCTACCTTCCCAAGATGTTTTTTTAACCAACCGATGGCAATTTATCAGAATTCCTGCAGCTCCCTCTGGGTCCTGAAAAACCCTTATATAACTTTGGTTTCTCACCATGTCTATATTCTGCAACTTTTATCCTTACACCTAAATCCCCCACTTTTCTTCCACACACAAATACAAAGTAAATGCACACACAGGTCAAGTAGACAGTTGGAAATCCAAGCTTTTGATAGTTACCTTGGGAAATGTCAGGGCTTGGGCAGGTAGACTGAGCCATTTCTTCCCACACCTGCTGCTTTGTGTCACTTTATGCCACAGCATCATTTCTCATTACTTTGTTTTAGCCTGAAAAAAAAAGCGACTGCCAGATGCACCAAAGATCATAGGTGACACATAAAGAAATCCGCATGGCCATGTTAAGTTATTTATTATAGCTCTTATTTGCCATCAAAAATAAACAAACCCCGGGGTGGTGAACAGGTAACCAGAGCAGCGAGTGGATCCCGTGACATCAGACACCACCAGAGAGAATTGACTCTTTTCTCAGAGGCACGTGAAACACAGGATGCAATCATAGCCTCCCACAGTCTGCACGCTAACCAGCCACACAGACCCAAATCTTGAGTTACCACCTTCCTCTCTTCTCTTTGTCCATCTCTCCTTTCAGTAGAGAGAAAGATAACTAAAGTTATTTTAGGCCCTGAGGTGGGATTACCAGCTTTTTCACACCAAAGTGGCTCGTTACAATCCTTAGGACTGTTTATAAATTAAACAGGAAGGAGCTTAAAACCTTAACTGTCGCCCTGAACATTTGTAAATACTGTTAAGTAAAAGAGTTTTTTCTTTATGCTGGAGATCACATGAAAGAAGCCAGTTTGCTTGTAAGTGCGTGTATGAAATAAGAGAAGCTGTGCATGGCCGTTAACTCAGGCCTGGGAAACAAACTCAATGTGAATGATGCACTTTCTCAGAACGTAAATTTCGGACATAATTAAACCCTTCTCAGAACATCACCAAAGAAGTGACTGATGGCAGGAGCGTGTTTCATCTGTCTCAACCGGAACAGCTACATTTGGCCAAATAAATAGAGGGTATCGGCTTTCCCACAAACCCACTAATTAAATGTAGAGGCTTTTTTTTAGTATTGCTTTGAATTATATCAGCATAGGTTAGATAAGGCAACATCCTGATACAGAATGAAGAACTCAGGCAGTCAGGAAAGCATGAAATCCCGGGCTTGGTCTTTAAATTTTAATCTGATTCCAGTAAAAACATTTGCCCAATCAATTGTTATCCTAAGAAAGAAAGACAAACAATCACTACACCATGGCTCATTTAGAAATAATGGGCAGGCGCCTCAGTATGCCTGTGCCCAGAGGTGTCATACAGTCATGTTTTGATCAACATGAACAAATCTGCTTTGGTAGGTACAAGACAGAGCTTTACTGTGGAAAGAAGATCTCATTAACACATTAACATAACAAATGAAGGCTCCAAAATGCACCCTGGGAGACAATGGCTTCAAGCTGAGTTTATGCAAAAACAGGGATTGGCTTCACATTCAAATACTGGGAAAATACAAGGATCAGCTATTACAGCACTTAGCTGTTAAGATGTCTCTGTAAATATAACCAAGCTGGGTGGAAAAGCACATAATACACTGTGATTTTTTTTTTTTAAGTAAAGGAAATATGGTTGAGGAACTGGAGACAGAGCAGCAATGGAATGAAGGTCAGGTAGCACCTGTTTCACATCAGCATCTAACAGCAGGAATATGAATCAAACCATCTGAGCGCAGCTCTGCCCATCAGATTACTGCTTGGCATGCAGTGTGTGTAAAGAAAGAGACAAAGACAACAGTTACAGTACATTAGAGAGAGCCACAAAGGAAAAGCAAGGATCATTTCCAAAACTCCTCTGCTAATGGAAACATCCAAGAAAGTTAGCAATGATCATGTCTCTCTCAGGGCTCTGTTGTGCGCTTAACTTCTCATCCCACTCTGTGCATTCAATGGAATTAGCATATGCTCAAGTCAACCATCCAGTTAAGTTCAGCATGTAGTAGTAGTAAAGTTAGAAGGGTTACACGCGGTTCACATCCCAACCCTGCTGCTGTGTGACCTCTTCTTTTGTCTCCATAGCAACATCCTTCTCCATTTTTCTTCAAGTAAATCTTTAAAATAAATTGATGCTTCATCTTGAACTCATACTAAACACATAAATACAAAGGTCTTGTATGACTCAGTCTCATGTGGCAAATTTCTCTCATGCAAAATGTGTTTCTATAAGAAAAATGCACAAGGAAAGTTAAATCAGACACAGGACACCTGTAAAATAGGAAGATTTATTACGGGTGTGTCTTGTTTTTGTTTTTCCATTAAGGCAGTGGTGGTTATTCATGTACCTTTGCCTGGTCTTGTGAAGCAACTATTTTAAAATCTCTTCCAGTACACAAATTTCATGAATCCATTACCTTCAAATACATCTAAAAACGTGAAAAAGAGTGGGAATGTATGCAAGTTTTCAGATGGTCCTTCTCCCAATTCCTGATAGCTTTAAAAGAAAAGGCAAACAGAGCAAAAGCAGAGTTCCTTGTAGGAGCTTTAATTCAATTCAGTTCAATTCAATTTTATTGATATAGCACCAAATCACAACAACAGTCGCCTTAACAACAGTCGCCTTTCCCCGGGCGCCCAATGGCAGCCCACTGCTTCACTGAGTGAATGGGTTAAATGCAGAGAGGAATTTCCCCACGGGGATCAATAAAGTATACATTATTATTATTAAGGAGTTTTTTTTGTTGTAAGGCAAAGACCCTACAATAATAGAGAGAAAAGCCCAATATTAAAACAACCCACTTTGAGCAAGCACTTGGCGACTGTGAGAAGGAAAAACTCCCTTTTAACAGGAAGAAACCTCTCGCAGAACCAGGGTCACGGAGTGACAGCCATCTGCTGCGACCGGTTATGGCTGCTTTGAGCCACTGATCTCAAAATGCTGGTTGTATATTCTGAGCAGAGCTTTTCAGAGGTGGGGTGAAATATTATGAACAACATTTATTATCTGTACTCAATCTGATTTCACTTGGAAGTGTGTTCAGTAGATGATTGTCCAAAGTTAGATCTGCAATATGGTATATTTTACAGTTGCTGTTCACCAATACCATCTTGTCTTTGAATATATCCTGAAAGAAACTCTGGGGCCAGACTATTTATACATTTGAGAACTAATTTAAGAAAACATAAGAAAAAAATTAAGATAAGCCAGTTTTTAAGTGACTATTTTTGATAACTTATACCCGAGAGGGTTTTCTCTCCAAAATTCATCTTTAATTGCTAAATATATGTGAAAAATCTATTTTTTTTAATTCGCTCTTAGCTACACCACACCCTCATCTTGTGTTCCACCTAATTTATCACATTATAGACGATAAAAATGCCATAAATTCTATTTCGCTGTGACTTGATGTAATTAAACGCTACAAATGATGGATTATACACATCTAAGACAATACCACATAGCGTTACACAGTTTTATAGTAAGTCTTGTTAACTGTGGCTTGGAAAAATAATGAAGTGTGCCGTCATAGTTATCACTGTTACATCTGTATTCAGTTCACAACTATTTTAGGTGTGTGGACCCGTGTGGATGAGAGGCTAAATCCACAGAGCCAGCAGACTCGGACTGTGTGAAATGAAACACAGAGATGGTATATAAATGTTGCTGTAAGCTGATGTAATGATCTCAGTGGTGTGGTCACGATCTACAGAACACATCATCAACAAGAAAATGAAGTACGTTCGCCGCAGCTACAACTGTCCAGAGTTGTAAAGGCTGTTCGATGTCCTCACGCTCCACCTTCCATGAGAAGACAAACAAGAGATATAAAAGTACCTATAGGCAACCTGTGCATGTGCCAGAGGGCTGACAAAGCCACAATGCTTCAGGTTTCTTGTTGTGTCATCCAATCTACTGTATGCTGTTTTAGCTAATCCCTTCTTAGATTATCCCCCCAGGCATCCCATAGGTAACACCTGTTGTTTACCTCTCAGTCATCAGGACACAAACAGCCTGGATGAAACCCTAACAGTCATTCTGTGGCAAATTTCAAGGAGGCGTGAGCAGGGTAGCATCTTCTGTCTCCACCTCCTCGCTCCCTGCCCCCATCCCTGTCCATCTCTCTCTCTCGCTCTCTCTCTCTCTCTCTCCCTCTCTCTCTCTCTCTCTCTCTCTCTCTCCCAGTCTTTCTCCTTTGGACAGCCACACCGACAGCTGTGGAGTGGAGAGCGAGCTGCTGACGTCCTCTGGGGTAATTGCGTTGTAAATGTGAGGTTTGAGGGGGTAAATAAAGAGCTCTAAGGCAGGACCAAAGTAGCTACAAAGAGAGAAAGAAAGAGACACGAGGAGAGAGGGGAGAGAAAAAAGCGTAACATGACACCAACCACTGCCTCTGTTATAAGAAGCTTCACCAGCACCACATCTACCCTATATATAGGTTGTGGGCTACTTTCCATTTCGGTTTTCCATCTTTTTCTTTATTATCTTTTTTACTCTCACCCTTATTTTGTCTGTCAGTCAAATTTGGGTGTCATAAACATTCGCTGCAGGATGAAAATCACAGCATACATTTCTAGGAACACACTTATATGATGGCTTCTGTAGCCTTAACAAGTTTTTCCTGGAGAAATACATTAGTGGATAAAATACTAGAGGAGGCCTTTCTGCTCTACTGTAGACATTATTTATGGTTCATCTGTTAACAGTGAAGTGTTGCAGCCTAGCAGCAGTGACTACATTTCTCTGAATGGCATTAAATAAAATTCTTCTGTGTGTTTTCCTGCCGGGAGGAAAATCTGCACCATTTACTCATCCACCACTAGAGAGAGAAAGAGAACATTAAAATAGTATAGTAATAAAAGAAAGGGGGCGAAAGATAATGCCTTCATTAACTTTTAATTACTATGCAGAATAGGTTAGAAAGGGAAAAGAAGGTACTGTGTAAGATGAAAATTTCACCTTGAATCAGGCCAGTACAGGTTAATTGTACTAAAGAGCTCAGTCAGGAAAGCTAAAGAAGCTGAATTAAAATCATCTTTCTAATATTTCTAAAAGTTTGCCTCTTTTTTTACAAATGGCAGTGCTAAACCTTACTATTATTAGTTAGGTACACCTATTCGACTGCTCATTAACTTAAAAACCTGATCAGTCAATCACATGGCAGTAACTCCACACATTTAGCCATATAGGCATGTAGGGGATGGTTCAAAAGAGAGAAGATGAACTGCAGTTCTCTGGGGAATAAAATGCCTTGTTGACATCAGAGGTCAGAGCAGACTTCAACCTGACTTCAAACTGATAGGAAGGCAACAAAACAAAACACTTACTCCAATCAGGTATGCAGAAGAGCATGTCTGATTGCACCATGTGTCGAACCTTGAAGCAGATGCACTGCAACAGAAGACCGCAATGGGTGTCACTCCTATCAGTACAGAAAACCTGGTCTGAGGAGTCTCGATTTCCATGTTGTGTGAAGGGTTCAGGTGTATGGTGGTTTAATGATGTCGGGAGATAGTTTCTTGTAACACTTAGAACAAAATAAGCATTGTTTGAAAATCCCAGTGGCTCCAAAGTGTAGTGGTTTACACATTTGTGTAACAGGTGAAAGATCCAGGTTCAAACCATGTCACAAAGCTCAAATCATCTCAGACTTGAAAACGGCAATAGGTTCACTGCTCTTAAAAGTCCTCCTTCACAGTCACTAGTTTTCAATCCAATAGAGGACCTTTGGGATGTGGTGGAACACAAGATTCACACCATAAAGTTATAAAGCTGTAAAGTATATGATCAGAAACATCCTAGTACATAATATCTGCTATTTTACAATAGACACAAGGTAGGCAGCACCTGGGGATGACAGAAGTTTATCGGTTTAGCAAAATTTAATTGTAAAACAACCTCAGAGCATGTCGCACGCAGAAATGAAAACATTTTGTTGAAAACTGTTAAAAATATTAAGAGGAAATCTTGGCGATTACCAGCGCCAGCAGTCCTTATATTCAGAACTGTCTGTGCAAGGTTGTTGTTGGGAACTCCTGCAAGTAGTAGAGATGCTTCAGTCTGGGTGGATTCAAGCAGAGATTTCACTTTCCACATCTGTGAGTGAGAGTCTCGATGGAGATGTTTGCATGCCTGCGTGGACGTCTGCAAAGTGTTTGTACATTATAATGCACCAACTTCTCATGTGCCCTGGGAGCCAACTTCAAGCAGACCTTGAAAAAGTATAACAGCTTTGACTACTCAACTATTGTGTCTCTAGCTTTCTGTGTCCATGACCGCAACTCAGGCTTTAGTCAGACAGAATCAATAATGAGTAAATGCCAAATACAGTACAAATACAGTAATTGTACCAATCCTCATGGTGAGCACTGCAAGTGACCTTTGACACAATCATGAAATCTGAAAATAGTTAAATAAAGGCCGCCAAATGAGAAATGAGACACAGCTGTCAGGTTGACAGCTTTTGTCAGTATTGAAATGAAAGCTACTGTCCATTAGGTAGAACTGGCTACCTGTCCACGTGGTTCAGCATGCTGGAATAGGTTAAGTCTTAAGAGACATATATAACACTTCCAAAAAATGAATTAGTCAGGACTCTTTTAGGCCTGTGCAAATCACAGCAGGTTTTAAAAGATTTGTGTTTTTATGTGATACTAAAGCATCAGCTGTTAAATGTCTTTGTGACTCGTTTCATCAGATTTGTCTCTCAGTGTGTCTCACAGAGCACAGCTCTTTTATTTGTTAGCTTCAGTGTGACGTTCAGGGAGACATGCAGGCGGTCCCTGGTTCTTTGTGGTTCCTGCATCAGCTCCGAATCCGAGTGGGTGGCTGACTAGCTGCCTGACTGGCATTCCCCCAGGGACACAAGGAATGACAAAAACTTAGAAAAACAAAGGCAGACCAAAACCCCATTCGACTTGCACAATAAAATCCTAATTAGCTACTGGCAATAATGATAATAAAAATATAGTCTAGACATGCTGTATTGAATAAAAAGAGGGAATTTTATGAGAGTGTAATGCACAGTTTAAAAAAAATAAATAAAAAGCTCCACAATTGTGTCTGCAGTGCCAGTGACAGTTTATATTATCTTGTTTTATGAATAATAAAAGCAGCTTTGCAGTTTTCTTATTTGCTGATGTAAAGGGAAAGTATGCTGGTGGGTGTGAGTGAAGTCTGGGTCAGACTTGCACGCTGGAAACAGCTCAGTGTTTCATTAGCTTGCCTACTGTTGCTTTATTGTTATTGAAGTGGCTGTTAATTTAAGTTAAGTATAATGAAGAGCCTGCTGAGATTTAGGGACCATGGAATAGTCTTCAACTGTAATTCTTTCACTGTGCTTTGCGTGTGTGCTTGAGAGCCGTTTTTGTCCACGCACCCATCTTAAGCAACATTGTTTAATCCTCCAGTGCTTTTTTTCCCCCCCTCTGTATATTTTTGCAGAGGTAAGAAGACTGACACCACTCTTTTATTGCAACGGTGTTTGTAGATGGAGCCAGCAGCTACTTATACTCAGGAAAAAATGTTAGAGTTGGCCTTGTTCTAATAGGCCAGCAGTAGTAAGGAAGGATGGTATTTTATTTTTATTTTTTTAAACTATATTATATCACAACTTTAAAAACTGTCACTTCAAATTTTGGCTCTTTTTTGGGGGGGGGGGTTACTGTCATATCCGTCAACTGGTTATCCAGGTTTTCAGAGGATCCTTTAGAACTGCTGCTAAACAAACATTACTTACTTTCTTTGGAAATCCGGTGTATGCCTGTTTGTAACAATGACTGTGGCAAGATCCTTTGTCAAGTGCCTTACTGCCTCAGTGTTTTATTGTGTGGAGACAGTGTGGCGATGCCGGTTGGTGCCACAGCCGAGGCCCATAAAACAAGTCATTCTTTAATTTTGTTTGTCGTTTGTTGCGTGTAACAAATGTGGCAAAATGTCCTGCAACTGTCTTTCTAAATATACATAACATGGTGCACTGTAGAAGATCCGCGGACGGAAATGTGTGCTGATTTTTTAGCGTGGTTGAAATGCAAAAGCATCTATTTTTGTCAAGCTCTGGTGAGGAGCTTTTCCTCATGTCTGCAGTGTGCGGGTTCCCTTCAGCTCCCTTTGATCTTTTTCTGGAATCAAATGTAATGATTGTGGCTGACTTTGAAATCTGGAAACACACTTGCTGTGCCTCAATGCAGAGCTCCTTTGCCTGCCTGGCGACTGGTGCATTTAAGCTGCCCTTTATTTGAGATACCGGACATTTCTGATGAGAAACTGTGAATCCTAGACCATGGATTGTCTCATTAGTGCTGTGGTGACAGGTGAGTTTTCACTGTCTAAACATAAAACACCAAGATAAACAGATCTGACCAATCAGGCCACTGCATTTGGAAGTGTGCCCCTAGCTCAAAACATGCACTGCTACATTGAATACTCAGTGATATGGAAACAGTAAAATACTACTACTTTACCTCAGACACACTGCTAGTCCCTGCTGCGGGTCAGTCAGCTCTCTAAAATATGTATGAAAGCGGCCGTGATACAGCTTGAACTTCTGGATCAAACCATGAAACTCTCCCTGCTTCTACCTCGGAAAAATGTGGAATTTCATGTAGTTTTTCTGAACTCAGATCCTTTCAGATGAAAGAATCAGTGCCACTCTTATCTTTTGATGTAGAGCTTGAACAAACCATAGATAGTTTTTTGGTTTGGGACATATTAACTGTGTAAAAGATTGGTTTTTACGGTCATTGTTCACTGCCACATTGGTTTTTTGTTTGTTTATTTGTTTATTTAATTTTTTTGGCAACCTGAAGTTATTTTGCATGGATGAAAGCTTAGAGGGATAATCTGTCAGCTAATGTTAGCAAACTTGGTTTGCACCTGTGTTCGTAAACTGCCCAGGTGCAATGCAGACATAGATATCAGCTAAGTATGGCTAATAAAATACAATTTCTATCCACCCCAAACCTTAAGCACAAACTTCTGGGATGCTTTGTACTACATAGAAAGTCGTGATATTAGTTAGATAATTATCCAAAAGCCTACAATAGCACATGCGCAGTGAAGAGGTCTTCATTCACTCCTCTAGCTGCCTGACACAGCCCACGCCAACTCAACTGCAAATGTGGAGTTGTTTTGAGACAGGACCTGTTTTAACATTGCAGCCTATGGGGACTATCTCCCTCTTGGAGCCAGCCTCAAGTGGCACCTGGTGGAACTGCAGTTTATGCCACTTCTGTGTTGTTGGCCTCATTTATAAACTCTGTAGGTCGCTGCTGGGAGCAAAAATGTGGTTAATCGAGTTTACCATACAGACCGCAAATAGGATACACTGGCGCTTCTACAGCTCAGGCAGAAATATAACATGACAAGACATTATATGTCTTGTCATGTAGCATAAGTCCGTGCAAAGAAGCAGATACAGTTCAGTTGCGGATGACTAAAACTAACTGTAGTAACAAATGATTTTCAACAGAGCAGGCTGTTTCCCTCATCTTTGTCTTTGGCTTTATCCCTATGGTGAATGCCATATTTGCCACATGTTATATACTTTGTGTGGGTGGTAAAGATTTTTTTTTTAAGTTTATGACTTCCAAATATGATAAACTATCAAAAATCAGATAGTATGACTGCAGAGGTACTTATGCATTATGAATTGCGCTGCTACTGCTAAATTCAGCTTTGGATTACAAGTACTTATGTATTATTAAGTCAGATAAATTAGGAATTACAGGAAAATCTGACTTTTCCAGTCAGATTGCCGTTAAACAGGGTGCTATTCAAAAGTCAGAACTCAGCTCCAATCCAAAGATAAACACAGCATAATGCAAAAACACCACAAGTGGCATTTTTCTGCTTAAACAGATTTTATCAAGAAAGTAGTCACACTGTCAGAGTCGTTGGTGTGACTAAGATCTAGTGCTACATTGCCATGGGAATTCATCTTTTGTGAAAAGCTGAAAGGAAATCTGTGCACTCGGTTATTACAGTGGAGTATTAGTGTCCCACGAAGCAAGCAGCACTGACATGCAACTGGTAATATAATAACGTACTTGATAACAGAACAGCTTGTCTCTTTCAGTTTTGGTACTCTTAACCGGTTCATGTTTCACTTCTTCCCAGTGTCTTTCTCATTTATTAAGGATGATCTCTATATAATGAAGCACTGATAAACAGAATGCCTGTCTAAAGGAATACCACAGAGAACAACTTAATGCTTGTTAGACTATAATGCTAAATAGAAGTAAAGCACAGTCTGTCTTTCATGTGGTAACATGACTATTGTTGGAGCTGGGGCACCATGCCTTCATCTTATTTAAACGCCTTTACGAGGCAATATTTCTACATATAAATATCTTTAAATCACAAACCCTGTGGAGTTTTTTTTTTTCATATGATAATGCAATTTGGAGTCAAAGCATAGATTGCTTTTGTTCTCAGTTCTTGTAATTTATGAGCCAATGGTACAAATGCCATACAGCTAAAGTCTCATAACTTCATCTTTATTCACATTATGGGACTTTGAGGGATTTTACAGTAACCATGTTGGTATGTCGTGCAGTTATTCCAGATTTAGATAGTTAAATGCCATGGAACTGGTTATAGATGTTTATTGTGTCATGAAGATGAACACTAATGACTGTGGTCAGTTTTTCACCTATTCCATGACATATTCCTGATTCCACTTCCATTTTTAAGTCATTTTTTTTCAATGAGATTTTGTACCCCAAATCATATCTCATGGATGATTCCAGTGCCCATTTAAGTCCTCTTTCCACAGAAATGTTGTGCTTAGACTGACTGTATATATCAGCAGCCTGTGTTTCTAAATTAGATGGCAATTGCAACTGAATCCCTTCACTAATCTGTCAGAAAGTGACTGCAGTCAGTCCAAGACCGACTCAAATTGTTTGGAGACGGGTTATCTCCCACCAGGAGAGCCGTGCAATAACAGAAGTCAACCTCTGGGAGACCGGTTGGTTACTGCAGCTACTGGAAATCAGTTGCCAAATGTGAAAAGAAATTCAGAACAGTCCTGAGCCATCAGAATCATCATTAAGTAAATAATTTAATCTGTTCAGTGCTAGTTAGCATAGAGATATTAGCATGACCAGTAATGTTTTTAGGGATTTGGTAATCTCAACTCTTCTGCTCTTCAACTCTTGAGTCTGGAAAGTGAGTTCCCCTCCCCCATTATCCAGTCTAATTTCTTTAAGACACAGCTTGAAATTAGGCAACTGTACATTTTTGGCACTGTAATGAGTTTTGTACGTCCTCTCTTGCTCTTCAGTCGCTCTTTTGTTTGAAATATTCCAAGAGGCTTGGATTGTTTACTTGTTTAAGTGTTTGAAGACACATGATGTAGGATTTAGTGGCGCCTCCCTGTGTTTCAGACTGCAACCAAGGCACTGCACCTTGCACACCTTCCAAAGGTAGGTACTAACAAGTTTGTTTTGTCTCTTCTGAGTTACTGTACAAACACGGAGGTGCAACATATCTATAGGAAGGGCTCGTTCAAAGTTAATTAAATCACAACAATTTGTATTTTTAAGGGAATATTGTCTAGTGCAAACATAATTCGAAATATTATACTTCATTTCTGACTAAGGAGACCCCTGAATCCTGCACACTCATTAGGTGTGCTGGACTTGAAAACAAGCTTGTAATTTGTTTTCTTTACAGAGGTTCTAACTTAGCTCTAATTTTACGTATGAAACATTTATCATTGTGACGCAAACGGCTCTGGTTGACACATGCGAGCGCGATCCAAAATAAGAGTTTATATTTTTCAGCTGAACAAAGAGGCCATTATCTCGGGGGCAGACCGAAGACGCTGACTGCTGATATTTCTGTTTGTTTAAACTTTATACTCGCTGTGAAACGGTGTTAATTTTGGTTTGCGGGATGTTGGTGGTCGGGGGATTGCAGAGCGGTGCGAGGAACAGATGGTGTGAGTAAAACCTGTTTTAAAACACTCATCCAGCAGTGACAGTGCAGCTTCTTGTCCTCTCTTTTTGTGAAAGTTCCCATTGTAACAGCTGCTGAGTGAAAGACACAGCAGATATTAATTTTGAGCATTCGGCACAATATGGCAATCATAGAGAATGAAAATGGGCCAAATACTCAAACTTGTTTAGCAATCAGCGAATGCAAGAGAAAATGCAAGAGCCCCATTCCCAGCCATAGCACACACATGGAAGTCTGTTCCCACTAGTGTCTTAAAATAGTCACAGAGGGCTTTTCAATTATACAGGCCACGTAGTAAGAAGGGGCCCAATCATAAAACCAGAGTGTTTACCTCCTCTCTAAATCTTATTTTGCTTTGATTAAGGGGGCAGACGACGGCTGTGGAGCTGGGATTGAAAGGACAGGGCTGGGGGCACGATGTCCTACTAAAGTGCAGGAAACACAGTAGAGGCTGTCATTCATGTGTGACCCCAAGGCCAGCAGAGCATCCGCTACAATGCTAAACTGGTCCTTAAGAGTAGAAGTACAGATAGAAAGTCTGAGTGGGGGTTATATAAGTGGCAACGATGGATCAAGGTGCGTGAAACTTAGGTTCAGATCAATCAGTATTCAAGGGGAATAACTTCATTTTACACATGAAAGCCAGAAAGATATATAACAAGGAGTAAAACTAAGCCTAGGAAAACATGTCTTCTCTTGAGTCAGATAGGGAGGGATTAAGGAATAGTCTATCAAACTGCATTCTGGGAAGTGTAGGATCCAGTATTTTGAATCACATTTCTGTCTTTTAACTTCATCACTAAATCACTCGGATCTTTTAAAGGACGTTTTGGGAATCACGCTGCACTTTTTTGCTTCCCTCACATGAGAAGCTCACCAGGTGTGTGCGGAGTGATGCAAAACAGGAGGAGTAACGACTGGACTTCCTCAGCTTGAATCAGCGCGGCCCGTTTCACACACAGTCCGATCAAATGCTTGTCGTCAGAGTTGTGTCACAGGATTCCCTCACTGTCATCATGGAAATATTTCACCTTCCGCATCCGAGCTCATGCGTATGCGCGATTGTGAATGGGTTACTTTGTCTTTATTCATACAAAGGGCCGCATGCAAGGGTGTGGATTCTCCTGTTCCCAGGTTTCTTTGTCCATATGCTTCTTTGAGGAACAAGACAGACGGGTTTACACAAAGCTCCCTTTTACTAAATTGCAATGTAAATCACAACGGCAGCAAATCTTACTTTTCGCAGCCGAACCCGCACCAGAAATCCTTGATTTCAGCACTTTTGGAAACGCAGTTTAAATTCACAGTGCGATACGAGTCGTCTGGTTTACGGCAGAACGTGCTCAACACTCTAAGCAATAACTGATGAATTCCCTCACCGCTGAGGGATGGTGGTGTTCATTAAAAAGTAAATATATTTAACAAAAGCTTGTTTTTAAATATAGGGCCTGGGTATAAATCATTGATGCTCATTTAAGGCCGAATTAAATTTTTGTTGATCTTTAATTCAGCAGGTCAACTGCAGCACAAACACCCCCATCTGATCTTTTTCTGCTGGCTGGATGCCCAGGGGATTATGCTTTTTAACGAGCTTCTCCTCACAGGAGGTAGATCATCCCTATCAATATTTCAGCGCATATATTAACATTATCCAAATTGATTAAGTGCCTCGGCAACCTTAAATGTTGTTTATCAAAGGAAAGGTCACTTGATGTATTTGGCTGTCCAACAGGGTATCTTCCTGAGGGCTCCATAGGAAGACATGGTGTAATATTGATCAATGCTTTAGCTTAGCTTAGATTTACCACCGCTAATGACTCGAGTAAATGTTTACACAGCCCTTCGGGGAGACTGTAAAGAAAACATCAATGCACATGTTTCAAAAGTAAGGGAAAAGGCAAAATGAATCAGCAAAGACAACTGCCGCATACAAATCAAAGTTCACGTCAGCGACAAACCCATAAAATGTTCATAAAGAGTTAGATGAGTCATACAAACACTGGATAAAGTCTCACCCTCGCAGATGTGCTAACCCGCTGCTCTTTCTGGTTTGGGTTGTGCTCTGCAGGGTTTGGGGGTTTTGCACGGTAAAAGGAGGGCAAAACATGACACAAAAGACGAGCCTGCAGCAGAATGTTGAGCCTTATAATGTAACATCACAGGTAACGCGAGACAAGCCTTTTGTCTGATCGAGCAGGAATTTGATAGTGAAAATAGAACACAGCAGTTGCAGCTAAACAGCGAGCACAAATGCTTTCCTTCCTCTTTACTGTCAGCTTATTCTAGCGCTAATGACTGATGTAAGTTGATATAACATTTGATTAAATTTGAGAACCGAGGATTAAATTATTAATGCTAGCCTTCTATGAGCTCATAGTGGTGTAGTATGCCTATCTAATGCTTCATAGGAGAAGGTAAGATGATGTTACAGAGTGAAACACAAGCATTACATTTCCTTATTTTTATTATTTTATAGCCCCATGGAGAACAGAGTGTTGGTTTTTTTGTGTTGTTTTGTTTTTAAAAACCCACTCCTCATTCTTTCTGGCTTTCTTTGGGCTGAAACGTATAGATTGCAGTTGAGGAAGATATTAATCATGCGTTCACAAGCTCCTAGGATGGTCCCTCGTGTCAATTCTCACTGCTAATAAACAACTTTTCTGTCTAAACTCTCTCATTCCATGTGGACAGCAACCCATAGTTACTCCTTAATACCATGTAATAAATCAAATATTAGAAAAAGAATTATGCATTACAAGAAATTGCACAATTAATCAAAAGATTCCTGCTATGTTTACATTCATCCGCTATGTTTTTGCGAGTGATGTCAACCATTTGGCAAAGCGTGCGCCACAATTTCCTCCAACTTTCAGAGTTGTTTTTACTGACTCGAGGGGGTGTTTACATGAATTTTCCCAGTTTTAAACTCTTATTTTTTTGTATTTACCGATTATCCCAACATGACTTGACATGCATGATAGGCTTTCTGACGATATACAAGAAGGAACGGCAAATACAATTAAAAAGTAACATTTTGCATGGGAATCAGATTCCTAAAGCTCAGGCGCAGCAGTGCTCTTTGAGCTGCTGTAGATGCAGAAAAATAAAAAATGAACATGTTCATTTTTGAGAAATCGCCCCAGCTGATCAAGATTGTTTCCCTGTGTTGATAGGGGAATAAAAACATTCCAATGTGTGATCCATGTGTAAAGATGGTCAACTGAGGACACAAAGACTACTTGTTTAATTTTTAAATGTGCCAGCTGAAATCAGGTCATCAGAGCTCTGTCAATAAAGGCATTTCATGTATTTTGATTTCAGGAACGTTGCTTTTCCATCTTGAGTTGCCCTTGAAATATGATGGGAATACAGCATTCATGGCTCAGCCTTTTACATATGGAATCTTTAACAGGATAACCGCAAACCTAGATGGTCCACAAAGATTAACTGTTGCTATACAGCCATGTTAATATTTCTTTGTGTCATTTTGTTGTATCAGAAGAGAAGGTTGCTAAATATTGCCATGCAGGATCTCTCACTCAAAACTCAATGTGCGATCACTTTAATGTTTGGTAGGGGCATATAATAATAGTCATTTTAAAAGCAAGAATAAACAAAGCCAGGATAGGTGAGACCTCCGCAGTGGCTGAAATTCATTTCTCAGCATCTTGTACCAAACTCCCATTTTAAAACAAGCCAGATCTGCAATCATTATTAAAGCCACAAAGCACAAAACAACACTTACAACACACAGAAAACGATGTCGCAATCACACCGAGTGAGGTTTTAAAAAGCCAGCCCTCCCTCCTTTTACAAACATCAGCAAGCCTATGGTCTGCAGCTCATTCATGGATCTACCACTTTGGACTTCTTGCTTGAAAGTGTACCATTTTGACTCAAAGCCAAGGGACGCCCTCTTTCTCTTTTCTCTGTCTTCGTTTTGCAACCATTCATGCCCTCTGGAGCATATGCTCCACCCAAACAGTATCTCCATGGTGACACACATACTGTATATAGACCAACCTTAAAGGTGTGCGTTTGTATGTCTTCTTTTTTTCCATCTGTACTCAACCGACTTTTGAACTGTGACAAGGGTCGAATGTCAACATCAGCAGATAAGGGGTTTCCCTCTTCATGGCCTCCAGTCGCCCAGGCAACATTCCTGAGTCGACAAACATTGAGCGTGAGCATACCAGAGGATCTCCCAGGAAGTCCAAAAGGCTTTCCTGCTGTGTTGTTGTCACTGTTGCTATAGTAGTGGCTGCCAGCCAGGGAGTGTGTGCAGGTGAAAGCAGGTACGCTTACTGTACCTGTTACCTTCCATTCAAAGTACAAACGGAAAGAGATCACCATCTACCTAAGGACATACCCAACAGACGTCACAACTGATGTGATTGGGAGGTCTTTCTCAAATACAAAACATTGCGTTCTGGTATGTTTGTGCCTAGAAAGAATGTACCGACATGTTATAAATAATAGCCTTCTTTATTTGACGTACCCTCTCAGACACCTTTAGAACGTTTCAAGTTCAAATGAGTACAGCTTATTTTAAACTGGATCGAAGCATCTTTTAGCTTGGTATTTCTAGCTTATTGCTAATTAGCTATTTCGTTTAGTTTCAGTTAAATAACTTTGCTTATTTGTTCATCCATTACATTACATTTAGGCCCTACTCGGTTTGACAACTCTGAGTGACCGGTTTCAATGTTCTACTAATGTACTCCATACTATTAGCCAAATAACCGACAGCTTTTAATAAAGTTTTAATAAATCCAGAGCCAATGGCTCTGTTTAAAGTGTGTCTCTTGAGGTTTTAGCTAACAATTTCAGCTGTTTATCCATACTTTAAGAGCAAAAGTTCACCTGTTTGGTCCTTGGAGGAAACATAAAAGTCTGCTAAATCAAACGTTTAGAGCTCACCACTTTGGCGACCCCTGGGAGCGGCTGAAGGTAGTTTTAATAAACAAGTTTAGTTAGCAACTCTATTTAGTGTCTTTCTGTAGGTTTAGCATGCAATTTTAATTGTTTAATTGCACTTTTAGCCAAAAAATTGTTTCATCAAGGGAAATCTAATAAATAACGTTAGGTAGGTACTGTAATTGCATATCTACAGAGTTAGCTAACAATTTCTTTTATTTAACGAAACTGTTAGCTAGTTTTCAACGTTTAGCTTTTTCAACAACACGTTCACCTTGTCCTTGTTACTTATACTCCTATTCCTTTTGGTTGCTGTTTTTCCAGCTTCCTTTTTAGTTTTAGAAACGTTTTAGCTCAAACTTGTTCAAAGTCTGTCTTTCTCTTCTCGGCCTCTCTGTCTGTGTTTGTCTGCGCCTCTTGCATTTTTGTCATAAACCTTTTAACCAGTTTCCCTGCACAACATTCCTACAGTCTCGGGAAAACATAACAGCGTCACTAACAGAACAATTTACAGAGTCAGAGCAGCAGTGTCAGACCCCAACCCTTGAAAAAGTCATTGTACAGTGGTCCTGTGTGTTGCGCGCGCACATGGTTCGTCATGGTCACTAGGGAGGCGAGAGGCTTGCAGCCGTTCAGTGCAAACACAAACCAGGGCCATCTGCAAGCCTGGATCACCTCCAACAGCAACACTAACACACATATACACATGCTTATCCACACACACACACACACACACACACACTCTTCACATGATATCATGAACGGGGTGTCACTGGCTGCACCTCATCTTTTAATGTGAATGTGTGTGCTCTGGAGCCATCTGCAGATGTTTTATGACAACCTAAAGAAGTTTTATGGCTGCATTTTCTATAGAGAACTCAGAAATATCCAGCAAGTAACATTATAAATTACATCACTATGATTTTGGTTAAAAAAAAACAAAAACAAAAAAAAAACCTGTTCCTGCAGTGTTTGTAATGGATTTACATAATACAGATTGTGAACCAGATACGTCTCAGCTTAGGTCTTAGTTTCACTGTTGTTGGGAAATGTTGAGAAAACAAGTGAAGCGTTCTGTTATGAAACTGTGACTGAGGCTGTATAGCAGCAGGCCAAAGTGAAAATGCCTCTTTCAATGCCAGAGATTTGTATTGGAAACCACAGATCCATGGCACGGAACCACATGGGCCTTCCTTTAGGACTACAGAGGAAAACGTGTGCTTATTTGTCTAGAAAGCTTTAATATAGTTTCTACCATAACTGTAACTAAAATCAACTGTCTTGTCGATTTTACAGCAAAGAAAAAAATCAAAAGCTAAAGTAAACAAGCCTGAAACAGGTTAACATAGTACTTAATGGACATCGTATGACTTTTCTCTCATGTTAAACTTTGTAAATGAGCAACAACTTGAACTGAAACTGGAGATTTCCCTTACACTGCCCTCTTCTTAGTTGTCCTCCCCCCATCTCTAATGGAAATGTTTTGAAGAGCACATCCTTTACTAATTAGGTCTTTGAGGTTGTCTTCTTGATCCACGGTGCTTGGATACCAAAAAAAAAAAAAACAGCAGTGGGTTTCCAGCTGTATATACTGTACAGTTAACCATCCATCAAGCTGGTCCCCTTTCCTCTGAAACTCCACAACATCCCTTTGAACTTATCATTATGGATTGAGAAAGAAAAACATATTTGACAGCCACAGAGTGTGAGTAAATTCTCATCATGACTCACGACAGTCTGCGGTGTCCTCTTATCAGCCATGCGAACAGCTAATACACATGGATTATTAGTCAGTACACGTCCAGATTGTGCTGGAGCCTCTTGAGCTCTAACACAGGCTGTCTTTTAGTGAACAACTTTGTTTACCCAAGGCATATTTGGAGAAGAGCTGCGTTTTTCTCCTTTCAATTTCAGCTCAAACCCAAACAACTGAACAGAAAACTGTTGATTTCTATGTGTCCTTGTAGCTCGTATTGTGGTCTCCACCAGCTCTCGAGAGAAACAGATAATCGGGAAAACATAAAGCTATGTGTATGTTTCCCATATATATTTCTGAAACTTTTTTGTGTTAATGATGAGTGTACTACATTAGAATAATACTAATATCTACTAATATGCTAACAATACTCATAATATATCATAATCTGGCTGTACTGACTATGTAACTGATAGTCCAGCACAGCATTTACAAGAAGCACTTCCGCTAAAATTGGGAAAAGAAGAATAAGAAGCAATAATTAGGTCGCAAGCTGCTTCCACAGTGTGTGGCTACTATTACAACATCAGGTCTGAGGAGTTAATAGAAGAACTAGATGGATGCTTCTTTGCGCTCTGTTTTGGTCTCCACCAACCCTTTTTTTAAATCTTGTGCTATTGGAGTACAGCAAAAAAAAAAAAGTTATCATTTGGTCAGTCGAATAAAAAGATTAGTGCAATTTAATGCAGTGTAAAAAGCAATATAGCAGTAAAATACTAACACTGCAGATGTTCAGTGACAGACGACATTAGACCAAAATCGAGCACGAATCAGAGCTGTCACTAAATACGATCTCCAGCGGACTGTTTTTCTTACCCAGATCGATGTTCGAATGAGTCAGAGAGACTGACTCATTTTTTTTGTGTTTGTTTGGTTTGAATTTTTGGGATTTTAACAGATGCATCAAATTGCTACCATCATGTGCCATACATCTGATGAGATCTGCTGATAGTCTTATCGTTGTACTCTAAGATGGTCGTTGCTGAGTAGAAAGAAAACAACATAATTTTTGGCAAAGCTTTATCAAAAATTCCAATCGCTCGTATTTCTCATCATCGGGAGTTTCCTGTCTCTGTTCAAAGTTTCGTGCTACGCTGCGTGACTCGTTATGTAAGCGATATCGTTTAGAGAATTCCATGTTTTGTGTAACTGAAAGAGCAGTTGAAATGATCAGATTTATCCTACCGGTGATACCAGTTGGAATGTCTTGAGCGACTCTCTGTATGAGGAATTCAGTCATAATGTGTTTGTTTTTCTATGCTTTATATATTATTATTTTAACTGAGGTTTGATTTCCAGTATTTATTAGACCATACCTATTGGATTTTGAAGATATATAAGCAAGAGATTAATTTGTTTATAAGCTGTTTCACCACTGTCAATCTTCCAGCCATTTTCAGCTCTTTATATCTTTTGTATCATCACATAATATTTACTTAAATTATATTTTGCTTCCTTCAGTGTTTACACTGGGCCACAGACTTTTCCCTAACAATGCAATATAAGGCTAAATAATCACACCTCCTAACCAGACTGCTAACAATCTTGGGATGATTGTGGAAAGCAGCTCTACATCACAGCTGCACAATTCACTCATCTCCTCTAAGATCTCCCAGAAGAAATATTACATGCTTATTACACCACCATTGCTCTAATATCTCCAGTGCTGCCTTGGAAGTGAATGCCATATTGCACTTGCAAGAACACGCTGTTTAGTCCACGCATGTTTAGAGGGGCATGGCTGCAATTTGGGCACTTTTCTTATTTCTCTGTTTTGTGTCTCCTCATCATCTCTGTTCTCCTTCCTCCTGCCTGTGACCCAGATATCAATATCAGTACGCCATGATGAAGGATGCCTCACTTCCTAAGATGAACGAGAAAGACAGAGGAGAGAGGAGGATTTTTTATGATTAAGATTTTTATGTTCAGATGTATAAAAGAGGCATGGCACACAGCTGGAATATACAAACCAAGGTGGGAATAGTATTGTTTTGTATTTATAGGTTAGCTATTTAATGATCTGCTGTGTGATTAAATTTGAAGTTTGTATGTGACAGATTTAAAAAATGTGTGTCTTCTCACATTGAGTTTAATTAAAAGCAGCACTAAATATATACCTTTCATGAACATTGTTACACTCATGTGACTTGTCTTTGCTATTTTAGTGTCAGTAGTGCCATCTAGTGATGGTTCTTTGGAGGAAGGCTGCTGTTATGCTGCGTTACAGGGAAGGTTTGGCATCATTAAATGCCTGACTTGTATTTGACCCCTGAAGGTAAAGTGGGTCAGAGCCATAAAACCCCACGAATCCCACACTTGCCGTATTCAAAGCCAGCAGCTTTCACTGTGAGAACGTGAGGGTGTCCAGGTGGGAAACATCAGGGGTATCTCAGGGAATTAAGTGGGTCAAGCCATGAGAATCACAGAATGAGCGCGAGAGATTTTCACCAGTGAAACCAGAATGACTGAAACTACTGCTGGGTTGTTGGGTGGAAGTAAAGAAAAAAACAAACAAATGGAATTTAAAGTGGTGTTGCGTAAGGTGAGGGTTAATCTCCGTATCACCCCACCAACATAATTACCTTAGTCATAGACGTATAGTTCACTCCCTAAAAACTGTAAATCATGTAATGGCTGAAATTCATCAAAACCGACCGCCGTATCCTGTATGACTCATTACGTGTGTTGGAAGTAAAAATACACAGCCAAAAATAAAAAATAAAATAAAAAAAATAAACCGTCTTTGGTGGGAAATTAATGCCTCTTTATTTACTGTGTAGTCAAAGAATAAGCAAAATAGAAGTGGTAGTAGAAAGTGAAAGTATGTAGACAGCTGAAATGTCTTACTCGTGTTTTTCTATTCCAGTATTCTTCACTCAGTATTTAAAAAATCAATTTTCCTCTAAAATTTCAATTTTTATTACTCTGATCCTCTTTATTACAAATGTAATATGTATTTAGGGGTACCTGTTTCACATAGAACATTTTTCAGTGTAGCTGTGTAGCTAGCTATAAGTGTTAGGCAAAAAGTGATAGCAAGTAATCATAAGAAATTAGCAGAAAATGATTAACTTTATGATTTACATCACGCAAAATGGTGTTTGTTTGTTTTTAAAAAAAAATAGAAAAGTCTGATGAACAAAAAATTTAAATTGTCAAAACTTATGCTGTGAATGTGCAGTTAAGTGTGTTTTGAGGAAATAAAAAATGGCAAAATGACAAAAAAAACATAAATTCACGTGTGGCTTTTCTAAGTACACCTCTTCACGTGAGTTAATCACATGGCAGCACCTCAGTTATGCTGTATGAAAGCTGGTCTGTGTATTTCATTAACTTACAAACAAGGTATGCAGAAAAGCATCTCTGAACCCACAATTTGTCCAAGTGGGAAAAACGTTGCCTAGTCTGATGAGCCTGGATTTCTACTGTGATATTTGGGTGGTAGGATCAGAATGTGGAGTAAATAAAATCATATGAAACCATGGATCCATCTTGCCTCGCCCTAAAATCAAAAGCAGTTCAACCCAGCACTACCCGCTAAAATAAAGTGGCCAACTAGCATATCTTAGACTAATGTTAAGGTCAACAACTACCAAGAGTTAAATTCTAACATCAGCAGTGATCCTATTCATGGTGATCTCAATAAGACACTGTGGGCTGCAGGTAGGAGCTTTTGACAGAAACAAAACAAACAAAAGGAACCTGCACTAAGATAAATACACTTTTTTCCCACCTTTTGCGGCTGCACCTACTTTTTATACTAAAGCGTGTACCAACACCTAAGCAGTGACTAACTACCAAACCGTCATCACTCCTCCACAGTCTGCCAAGTGTCCCATGACTCAAAGCATGGATGATGTCCAGGCAAATGCAGTGAGAGTAAGAGCCTCTGAGCCATTGCACGGCTGGATGTGTCATCGAAGGAAAAAGAAAATATGAGTGAAAGAAAATATGTTTCTGAGATCAGACTTTAGGGTAAAGCCCGAATTGTTTATTATGCAAAGAAATTAAATGGTATCCTAGAAAAGAAAAGGAGGAAACAAATAACAGCAGACAAACAGGATAAAGGGTAAGGCAGTTGTGTTTGATTTTTAAAGTTGCTGAAGAGTTATTTCACAGCATCCGTTTGTTTGTTTTCTTCTTGGCTGTCTAAAAACTTTGAGATATCATTATCTCACCCAGATACGCCTAAATATTTGATGCGCTCATCTCCCTGATGTTCACAGTTTTATTCCAACTACAGAGCAAGAACTCCTGCAGATAGAAAAAAAGGAAAGATATGGTAATGACATTTCAACAAATCAAAGGGAGACGTGCCTTTGGAAACGCACTGCTCTCAGTGCACGCAGTACTCAGCCTGCAATGTGATTTTTAATTGAATGCAGCTTTTGTCATCCGAGTGATCGATGGATTTAAATATCGGTGGTTCTTCTCTTGTGAGGGTCAATGGGTTTAAAAGGCTATTGCTTACATATTACAGTAGGTGGCAGTGCATAACATGACTTCATTTTGTGGAACAGCCTTTAAAGTGGTACACATCAGTATTATGATTTTTCTTTCTGTCATTTTTTTGTATTGTTCGTTAGATCTGAGTCACTCTGCCCTTAATGAGGCCTGAAAAAAACTTTACAGTGAAGTTCTGTGGTTTTATTTCATCAGTGGCGATCTGGATTGGATCTCCATGTGCACTCTCACACACAATGAAGACGAGAAAGGAAAAATAAAAAAAGATGAGCATAGACACCAATCATTATGTGACCAGTGAATGCAGCAGGGCAACAGTCATACTGAGGTTTTGATGTGTCTTTATCTTCTTTATGTCTTACTAAACACAACAGATTGTGCATTACTTTCCTGATAATACAAATTGCATAGTGTATTATAAAATAAACAAAAGTGTATAGAAGTGGCTTTTAAAGGAAACAAATATAATCTCTATTTTTCATCATACCGCTGAGGATGGTCACATGTTATTTGACTAAAAAGTGGTACTATCTGCTTTTTACCAGCATTTTGTCTATTGATTTTGTTAGTGGGACAGCTGATTACAAGCCGCATGTTGATATGGATTGTTTAATACAACATGGCGTGCCTGTGTTCGGGCTGTCCAAAGAATATAACAGACAAGTTGTATAGCTCGTTATATCAAATTTCAATGATTTACAGTAATAAATTGATTATTTTTTTTATTCTTCATGACACCTCTGCCTATAAATGAAACAAACATGATGACATATGTGAGAAATTCCAGTGACTGATGAAATATTTTAACGCTTCCAGTAGTTTCCTTAGTATCAAATCAGTCATCTATCACGCTGTTCTTGTTATACTTTCTGCATTAGGTATGATGCTTAATGAATTTATTATACCACCTGTTATAATAAAGAGGTGCTGCGTAAGGTAACAAGAAAGAAAAAGCAAGGCATTTAATTTGGTATTTATCAATACTGTTAATTTAGTGTATCTGTGGCATAAACCTTACTTTGGGTGATGGTCTAATGAATTTGTTAAGCACTGTTTGTCTGCCAGATCAGAGTCATTGATACTGACACCAAGTGAAACTCACCATTTGCGATCAATATCTGACCATTTATAGTTTAACTGCTGAATGAATAATAAATGTGACTTAATGAATAATTGAGAGCAGTAGTAATGCAGCATATGAATATGTGATATGAATATACATTCTTAAAGTAATTGATAAAGTGTTAAAAAAAAAATGTAGCCAATGAAATGATAAATGACCGAAAGACCAAAAAATAAACACACTTTGAATGTGTGGAAAATATTTTGTAACGCCAAATATCAAGCCTTTTCCACTGACCACATTCACAGTGTGATGGGGTTAGAGATAAAATCTGCTTGTGTTTCAGCTGACTGACTATAAAAGAAGTGAGGAACTGGAACTAGAACACAAAACAGCCGAATAATAATGCATTTGTAAGGATGTTATACGTGATCGGGCAGGATTTTACCATTTCACAACACCCACTTCAATACTGTAGAGAGACTCTGCCTGAGTTTAAACACACTTGACTGGGGGAAAGTTACTTAAAAAAAAAAAAAAACCCTATTGTCTAACAAGCCTTAACCAAAATAAATGGCAAAAACCTATAGAGTCAACCCTCTTCCCCTTTAACAACAGAAACAGCAATAGGGAGAATTACTTGATTTCATACACCAGTCTGAAGAAAACTCACGTCCCTGTTATTAAGACTGTGGGCTGCTGTGCATCATAGTGAGTCCACCGCTCACCAGAACAGACAGTAATGAGCCTGACCTGTCCCCTGTGGCTAGTGATAAATGACATGAGGCCAGAGCGGCTTTGCTCTCTAGCATCTGATTGACAGCACGGTGAATCATAACCTCGTCCTGTGATACTGTAAGTATTTGAATGTGTAACGTGTACTCAGATACAATTGAGAAGCACTGCTCTGACAACAGTCACAATATTCAGTGTTCAATGTTTAGTGATTAGTTAAGTTTTGGAGCATCCCTCATGTTGTGTTGTGTTCCTTGATATGAGCAAATATGGAGCCACACAACAGTCAGCTCCCATTTGAGGATTTTATTAACTATGCAATGTTTTCAAGGTCAAGGCTCTTTTTTTTCTCATCTTCTAAGCCGACATATTGCAGAGCTTATAAAATCCTTTTACGGGAACAGATCCATCTGTTTCAGTTGGGTTTTTTGTATTATTATTATTATTATTATCTTTTTTTCAGCACCTCTCTGTCTTCTCTTCTTATTCTCATCTGCCCATCAACTTATTTACTGACTGATGATTTAGCCATTTTTTTGAATGAACTATTTTCGATTATGTTTATTTATTAGCCAGTTTGAACTGTTAACTCTCTTTAAATATATCACCGAGCACCCCACTTTATACAGGTTTACTTTAACAGTGTCTCTTGTTCCAGCTAAAATAGAGGTTTTCCTGCAAAGACGAATCTTTTTGCCTTTCCCTAAAGAGGTTTTAGTCAGAAAAATTCTAACAAGCTTTGGTAAATAGAAGGTGCATTTATTTGATCATAATAGACATAAAGATACCGAGAAATAAAAAAAATAAAAATAAAAATAATAATAAAAGCAATTTAATGGGGTGGATGGACGAGCGAGTAAAATGTCGAGCTTAACCATTTGACACTGCCACTGGTTTCAAATTGTTTCCATTTTCTATCCATTACATTTTTTTAATAGGTTGACCTCAATTGTCCCTCTGGCTAAACAATGTTTTGTAACCATGGCAACAATCAATTTTCTCATCTAGTAAGAAAGCTAAAGAACTACCTCTCCAAAGTGTCCTATTTTCTTTTTTCTTTTTAATAATTCAGTTACCTGTATTGCTAAGGAAGATTTGTGAGTGGGAAATTTCATTAAAAATTACTCCCAAATGAAATCTTCTATTGGAGTGAATAATTTTAAAAGCAATGTAAATGTCAACAATCCATCACAGGTATTTTCTAATCTAATTAAAATTAGACACGGACATGTCCTCGGGTAGCAGTGAATACCTGCTGCTCTCTGGTTTATTCTCTCAGAAGTGAAAGAAAGCATTTATCCAATAGAAGCAGTGTATATTTATGATTTAATGCAATTTAGAATTTAATCTCTGATCATTCATCAAGTGAAACAATCTGTCACTTTTAGCAAAAGCATTTAATTTATACAGCCTATGCATAATATATGCATTCATATCATTAAACTTCATTGCACTGGCAAACTAATAAATCGAAAACTGAGGATTAAATGACAAGATATGCTTCGCTTTAACAGGACTACATTTTCACCGAATCAGTAGCCCATAGAAGCAGTTCAGCTCAGCTGTGATTTATAATACATGACACCCTCGTTAAAAGCTCTGAAAAGATCCCAAAAAGCAATCTGATGATTTAGTTGCACATAACACACTGTATTAATGAGCTCATTGAACAGAGACTGCCTGGACTAGCAGCACATATCTGAATCAGCCCTTTACATCTGACTCATGTGAATGGTGATGCGGTCGCCTCACCTGCTGAAGTACCTCTGCACACTTTCAACAGTGACGTGTTGACATACTGACCCCTGTTCACTTAGTGACCCCTTGTGGACTGCACACGGACGTCAAACAAGCGCCTGTCGAGTGCAGTGAAGTTTGGTCTGAGCCTTTAAATATGGGGATAAACAGAGCATCACAGCCAACGGATAATACAATGAAAAGTAACAAATAGGAGAAAAATCCATGTGTGGATGATGATTCACAGGAAGAAAACATAGCAACAGACTTTGGCAGGGAGTCTGCCTCCAAGCACAGAGAGGAGTAAAAACTTGCAGAAGAGTAGTGAAGGGAAAGCGCTGAGGCCATCTGGTTTCCCAAGAAGGAGATGCCAAGTTTAGGAAAACACTGATTTCTCTGTGCTTTATCACAAATTGTTATCAAGGGGACAATTGGCATGCCTTGGTCATAATTTAACATTCTGAGTTTTGTAGGCAGTCCTGTGAGTTAAAGCGATAGATCTTTGGATTAACGACTCTTTGTTGTAAACTATTTCTTTCAATTCCAGTGCTCACTTTTGCGTTTCATTCATTTTATGGAGTGTGATGTGAATTTTGAGAACCCTATGAACAGGTTTCACTTTATTACTGTTTGTCAGGACTGTGCAGTGCACCGACATAATGGCACCGTAACAAGCCGCATTAATTAAACCCTTAGCACTAACCGCAAGGCTCTAATTGTCAGAGTTGACTGAAAAGAATAAAAATAAACAGAAAATCATTTGCTTCAGTGATCAAACTACATTTTAATAAGTAAAATCAAGGAATAAGTCGTACCAACGTGCTCGAGACGTGTTGATGTGTCAATAATACTATTTTTAGAGGAAAAGATGTCCGCAGTTTCTCAGCCATCATTTATCTACAGGTTGTCAGATTTCAGATCCATGTGGAAAAATAATAAGAGGCTTCAGTATGTGCATGTCTATTTAGTCATCTGCTGGAGAAGACGGATGTGCGAACGAGGTGCTTCAAATGCAGGACTTTGCTGTTTAAAACTTTGAAACTGGAACATTTCAGAATATTTAACACCACCCAGAATTTGAAAGAAGTTACCCAACCAGCTCTCAGTGTCCCAGGGACTCATATTTGACGGCACTGTGATAGAAAGTTTCTTAATAAACAAGTGGTATAGCCTTATTTACTTATATGATGACACGATGCAATTGGGTTTGATTGAATTCAATACGTTTCATGCGTGATCATCTGTGATGTTCTGGGGACAGCAATACTTCTGCTGAGGAGACATTAGAGAGGTTAGAAGTAAGTTAAATAGAAAATATGAAGCTGTTTTGTGACTTTGTGCACGCAGTCATGTTCCTATGATGCGCCCCAGTTGCCTCATGTCTGTGTGTAAATAAAGGACACGGTCAGACTTGAAAAGTCCATCTACCAAGACAGATTTTCCACAGCAGCTCCTCATACTTAAGGTCAGCTGTTGATGCAGGAGACCGTGTCCTCTGTATCCAGTCAGGGCTTCCTTACCCTAATCATATTTCCATAACAATGAGAATGTTTGTTGTTACACCCATATAATAATGAAAGTTATAACTTTGTCCTTGGTTGTAAAAAGAATTTCTCTCATTGATCTTCAGTGGAGTTTATATACATCACGTCTGAGGGTTCTACTGGATCGTTTGAAGCTGCATTGCTAATAATAGCACTAGATTACGCACTAGAAGTGTGTCAGTGATCAGTGAGGTAAGAACAGGTTTATGTAAATTATTTTCTTCAAGTTGAAAAAAGTACCCAAGCTTTCCTGACATGTTCTGACACATTTCGCCATCATTGTTGAAATTCAAAGGAGTTATTTGTCACTCAGAATAGAAATTGTACTGTTTGATTTCCTGTTTTTTTTTTTCCTTTACTTAGTTTCATTGTGTTTTGTTAATGAATGCACTGCGTGCTTATTTTTATGAATATCACCGTACATTTTATCATAAGACTGAGAAGGATTTTCCACAGCCTGTATGAGCATCAAAAATACTTGCACTAAGTTCTTTTCTTTTTTTATACAGTAGTGTGAGTGGGCATACTTAAGTTTTGCTTTACTCTTTTCTTATGTCTTTTTTTGTAAAGTATAAGCTGGCAATACATGTGATCTTAAAACATGTGGCTGTAGTTTATGGGTGTGGCTGTTTATGGCTTCACTGAGACATTTCATGCCATTTGTTTGTGCTCATACAAAACAAATGATAAACATACCTCTGAGACCTGAACATAAACTGCAAAGCACTGTCTTCATGTCGTGTTATTCCCTGCATGATCTTAATGGTTTGGGTGAAGCACTTTGTATGTGAAATTTGGTTTACAAATACTTGCTTTGACTAATATTTCAGCAAAAAGTGTATAATGCTTGTGTTTAATGTCACTTCTGAAGGTCTCATTTGTGATTGATGTATTGAAAACCAAGTTTAGGAAAACAGAGCAGAACTGCTGACACAGACAGGAAAACACATCATGAAAAGTAAACACGGAGATAGCATAATGCTAAGATCATAGATTAAAGGAAATGGAAAGCACTAATGCATCCTTTTAAACAATCTAATGAGAACTATTTATATACACTAATATAGTATTATGACATAGAGTCTTCACAGGCTCATTGTTATTGGTTAATGAATAATTACTTATGCTTTACAGCCATGAAAACAGCATATTAGTATTTCTTATTCTTGTGGTGAATGAAAGGTATGTAAAAGCAGCAGATGAGATAAGGATATGTGAGATCCTGAGGCAAAACTGGAAATCTGGCATTTTTATAGATGATCATAGGTGGTGTGTTATTTGGTGAGGTTCAGATGTGGAATTCCAGTAATTATTGGACAATTTAATGGTGCTGAATATGCCAGACGATTGTGCACACTGTAGCTTGGGAAAACCAGGGGATGAGTGATAATTATTTGTTTGAATGTAGTTATTGCCTCATTTGTGCATGCCTTCTCTTTCACCTCAGGTTTAATCAGAAGAATAAAGTTGTTTTTTTAAAAATATCTACTGCTTATAGATAGATAGATAGATAGATAGATAGATAGATAGATAGATAGATAGATAGATAGATAGATAGATAGATAGATAGATAGATAGATAGATAGATAGATAGATATTTGCTGTGTAAATGACTGGATGTTTGTAAATGTGCTGGAAGTTGTAGCTCATCTGCACTTTTTGTAATAATTAATTGTAATTGTAGCACTTAAAAAATAACAATTATTCACCTTTTTTTGAGGACTAAAGCTTTTAAATCTTAGCAGTGCTTTCTATATCATTTATAATCAGTTAGAACAAAGGACAATTACTACTGATGTGCAGGTCTTCTTTTCCTTTGCTGTTATTTTGTGGTAATTATGAACTTATATGCTACACGTTTTTCATCCATTAAACCGAACTCTCTTTCCAATGAGGTACCAAGTAAATATTAATGTATCTTCACAAAGGATCAAATCATCGCGTCATAAGTTAGAAGTGTGAGTTTTTAAACGGATAATGGATTTTAAAGGCATTTACAGCAATATTCACTAAGTGGGCCAATCCTAACTCCCTGCAAATACCCATACCCATTATTTACAAATCATGGGCTATCTGGTTCTATTATTTTTACTTACTCAAGCAAAAGTGAAACACATTTTTAAAAATAAAGTAAAAATTGGGGAAGGGGGGTGGGGGTGGTGATTTAGGCCTCCAATGCAAACCAGCTGTGCAGCTCCAGTTAACATGGTGCTCACAGTGAAAAACCCACCAGTGTTCTCTTGCATAATTACACTGCCACTAATTGGTAGTTTGGCCACAGATGCATTGAGCCGACTGGAGATTTTTAAAGAGCCTGCTGCACCT
>VUQG01001706.1:12941-26662 GCA_015106755.1 Etia nguti | reverse complement strand
TATTTTTGTGCGTATCGGGCCGGTTATCAGCTGCTGTCGGGCGACGGCTCTCTCTCTCGATGCATGGCGGCGCTCTGGTGCTTGATTTTGTCCAGGTACTCCTGCTGAGACACCGCCAGCACCGACGCCAGGATCTCGTCGTCCTCCCAGTCTGTCAGGCCTGAAACACAAACACACAAAACATATAAGAACTTTTAATACACGGACTTGCTCTGCTCACGTCCACCTCTGCAGTTCAGATCAAACTCTCAAGCTCTGAAACAAGCCCTGCTTCATTAAAAAAGACTCACTTTCATTTGCCAGCTTCAGGAAGCCAGCTGAGGGGTACTGAGAGCAGTGTGAACACTTTTTGTTTTTTAGCTTGCGGGGTTTAATTTATGACAGTTAATATGAACATCCCAGACATTATCTGCAACATGATCTGCTCGTTAAGTCTGACGTCATTCGCCTTTTTCACGTGCAGATGCTCCTTCAGGTCCCAATGCAAACAAGGACAGAGGCTCTGCTGAGAGTTAAAAACAGTCCAAATTATTTCCAGCAACATTAACAGTGTGGCTGTTCTCCCAGGTGTTATAATAACCTTTCATGTCCAGCCATACACATTGTTAGACTTGGATTGGGGTCAAAACGTTCTCAGTAACAGTTCAAATGCTCATCGTTTCATTGGTGACATGGCAGGAGGAAGGCGATAAAAACGGACCGAACGTCTCCGCAGTGTGAGCCCATGGGCTGGACTCTACATCATGAGTTGGAAAATCATATCTTAAACACCTGCTGAGCATGAACAGTGTTAATTAAAAAGACAGATACGCTGAATAGGTTTCGGCTGCTCGGGTCTGTTCAAGTCTCAAAACCAAAGGGACAAAGCACGGCACCGTGTCAAAAAGATGAGAGGCTCTTTCAAAAATAAAAAAAAAAATCAAAAAGCAGAAGAGGTCGCGGTTAAAGAAGCTTGGGTCGTTGTAAGTTTGTCAAAATTGGATTAAAGCTCGATTAACAAACAGCTGAATTAATTACCGCCTGAAGTGACAGACCTGTGACTGCTGAGCCACAAAAAATAAAAATCCCCTCAGGTTTGGTGTGAAAGTGTCAGAAAATTTGGAGGAGGTGATGCAGAGCAACAGACAGTGACATTAACAACAATACATAAAATAATGAAGCACGACTCCCTGAAATGTATCGATTAAACTGGGGCACTGAGCGCTGGCCTCAGATGTGAAGTTCTGTGGTGTTTTTTATGAGGAGATCAGTTTGAAGACTCCATATGGACACCAAAAACGACTTAATGGTATTTACCTAAATGACTGATCTCAGCACAGTCAAAGTTTCATTTTCCCTCATTTAAAGTTGTGTTAGTCTCACTGTCAGTGCGCCCCAGGGCAGCTGTGGCTACAATGTAGCTTGCCATCACCAGTGTGTGAATGTGTGTGTGAATGGGTGAATGACTGAATGTAGTGTAAAGCGCCCTGGGGTCCTTAGGGACTAAGTAAAGCGCTATACAAATACAGGCCATTTACAGTGTGTCTGTAGCTTCTGGTCAGATGGAGACAAAGATCGTCCAGTTAGTGTTTCTGCTTTGTTTTTTGGGGAGTGGGGCTCAGTCTCTGTCTATCCATCCTTTGGTGTTAAACTAATTATCACGTGTCAGGAAGCTTTTGATGCACAAACGGTTTGTTATCAGCTCTGACAAAAGCTGAATAGTTCCCAGTTAATCAAGCCCGGGCCTGGCTGTTGGTCTCTCAGCTGTGAACGGTGAATGTATTGCAGTTTTACTGTAAATATTCAGGGAGAGTGATTGAATCCTGTTAGTTGTTAAACAGATTTGCAGGAAATGATTATGATGCTTATACTTTGAGTAGTTTGATGGTGGTAGACACAAACTACTTCTGCAGAGAGGGTTTCAACTTTGTCTTTTTCTTTTCTGATAATCAGAGCAAACGTAACGAGGTTTTAAATATCTCCCTGAGTTTGCAGGCCGGGAACAACAGCCAACAACAATAACAAGAGTCTGAGTCCCGAGAGGTGGGGGGGGGGAAGTGAATACGACCAACTACGATCGGGACGTCTCGCGCCTGCAGAACTACCATCTGGTATATCTCTGCTGGACAAATCCAGGCATGTGTTGCTTGTACTTTGCGGCGATTTGAGCGCTGCTGTTACAGAGCATCTTTAACGTTTGCAGTTGTGACTTCTTTTGCTGCGGTTGCATTAATCTGGCATTTGCCAGTAACACAAACAGATATTTTTCAAACGATAATGCGCACCGCTATCTACCTAGCTCTATCTAGATGTGTCAAAACTTACTTTAAAAAAACGAACAAGTTCTGAACCACTGAAAAAGAAGCATCTAAAGTTGTGAACGTGTCAGGAAACCTGGAGGAGGTGACATAGAAGCACAGCAGAGGGCAGTGAGATTTTAGACTAAAATAAAGACTTATTTTCTTCGGTATGACTAATCCCTTGGGGATTTTATCTGAGCAATTAAAAATTAACATGTGGTCAGTGAAACCTGCTGTTGATCAGAGCTCAAGTCTCAAACGAATACATGACACCAATTTACATGCAGTAGTTTTATCTCAGCGCAGTGAGTCCTGACTTTCTCTCCTTTACTCTTGGTTACACTCTCAAGGAGAAACTGATCAAATGATGACAATGACACTCAAGTGTTGATTAACTAATTTTGGGAGTGGTCCCTCTCTGCCTGGCTAGT
Source organism: Etia nguti (assembly GCA_015106755.1). NCBI lineage: Eukaryota > Metazoa > Chordata > Actinopteri > Cichliformes > Cichlidae > Etia > Etia nguti. The sequence goes on along the minus strand of VUQG01001706.1, from coordinate 23,952 downwards.
TTAAACTCATTAACATGTGTTAGGAAGCTTTTGATAAACAGAATATGCTAACAAGCATATTTAAAGTGGAACTATTCAGGAAAAGCTGAATAGGCTGACTCGAGCTCAAACTGGTCTATCTCCTCTGCTCTCAGTTACATTGTTCATCACGTAAAGCTGAGGAGAAAATGGTCACAAAAAGACACCACTCAAGTTTCTGTCAGTTGAACGGCTTCTGGGAGGGGTCACGGTCTGCCCATCTTTAGTTTAAACTCATTAACACATGTTTGGAAGCTTGTGATGTACTTACAAATAAGCTCATGATCAACTCTAGTAAAAGACAAATAGGTCGAGTTTAATCAAGCCTGGACTAGTTGTTGGTCCATGTATTAGGATTTCTTATGCACTTAATTTATATTAGCACAGTGTATATCTTTCTCCATTAACCTCCTAAGACCCGAACTCTTCCAGAGCATGCATTTTTAATTTCTCTTTGATATTTGGGCATATTGGGGCCCGATGAATGTAAAAACAAAGAATTATCAGATTTTATTTTTTTACCTGATTTTTGTTTCTATGAAAAATGAGAGCCACAAATGAGGATATTCGTTCAAAATTTTGATAGAACGGTGGCAGCATAATGTCCTCATAAGTGGATATCAGGCCCTTGTAGAGCAAAATTGAGGATTTGGGTCTAAATAACCCAAAATGTGATGTCCACATATGTGGACGCAGGGTCCTAGGAGGTTAACAGCTGCTCTGCTCTCAGTTGCAGTTTGTTTTGTTCAAGAACCAGAGACAAAACCACTCAAGTTTCTGCCACTTTGACTGCTTCTAGGAGTAGATGCAGTCTCTCCATCTTGGGTTCAAACTCATTAACACGTGTTGAGAAGCTTTTGATAAACTTAAGAGTATGCTAATAAGCTCCAGTCACTACCTTCTTTTGCTGTGCTCTAACCCTCTCAGACAAACTGCAAAATACAACAAAGGCTCTGAAATGAAATGAGGGCAAATAAACTAGATTATTTTTTAAAAATGTGTAAAATATGAACTTTTCTTCCCTCTTTGGCTTTTGAGAGTACTTTCTGGCACCAGTTGAAGCTAACTGATTAAATTACCATAAGTTCAATACAAGCTGAAAGGACAGACGGTGAGAGTGACTTTCTCTCAGATTTGTTTTTGAAAAGACATCGTTCACTGAACAATCTGCCTGAGGACTCTGGAAGCAGGGTCTCACCTGTGTGTGTGACCCTTATAGGAGGTGGATGGCTCTATGCCCCCCCCCCCCCCCCCCCCCCCCCCCCCCCCCCCCCCCCCCCCCCCCCCCTCAGTCACAGCCACCAGGTCTACAACTCCTCTGCCTGAAACTCGTGCATCTTTTAGAATTAGGGGTGAGGCCACTTTAGGTGCAAAAAAGATGCTCCTTCCTAAATGCTAAAGTTTTGCTTTCGCCAATTTAAGTAACTGAACTGGACCACGTCACCATATTTGTGTTGCTAGGATCTTTGAGAGCATTTTTAATGAAACTAACTGATAAAAACTATAATCTGCCGTGTGGTTAAATGTGCTAACATAACATCAAAGACGTTTGTGCTTCAGTTTAGGCGAATGGAGTTTTATTATATTATTAGTCGGTTACATAACACTAATTAGCAGGAATCTATGTCCTTTAATTGCAGCTTGCAAGTACAAGTTAGCTGATAACTTAGCACTTCACCCTCTCATCTAAATGTTTCACTTATGGATCCAAAAACCATCATGAGACTAACCAAAGCGCTTCAAATAAGTAATAACTGTGTCTACATACATCTTGACACAAGCATGGTTTTGGGAACGATCAGGACCAGACTAAAAGAAACAGGAACCAGTGGCCTGTACATGCACCACGAATGCAGTATGCCCCACTTTACAAAGGCTCAGTGACTGAAATCACCGCTCACCAACAGCTGAACTATGTGTTAGGTAGATGGAGTGAATGACTCAAAGTGGTCCTGATATTACTTTACTGTCTTCGTGTGTTTTAAACTGCTTGCATAACAGATTTTGCAGCGCTGTGTGGACAGCACTTCACTGTGATGACATAAACCTGTCGTTGTCTTTTTAGTTTACTAACAGTCAAAGCAGAACCAGGGGAGACTCAGACACCCCATGACACAATTATTATTATCATGATACCTCACTCAAGATATGATATTATTGCAATTTTTAACATTTTGCAACACGGTGAGTTTTTGAATAACAATGCTGCAATTTCTTACCCTATTTCAAACGACGCCCTCAAACTTCAATTTTGTTCATATCTGTTTTATCCTGGTTAAGCTATTATTATACTGTAAAATAAGGCTGAAGCATAACCAACACCGTCACTAAAAACTTGCCATAAATGATATGATCTGTAATTCAATGGGGTCAAATTGGCAATTAAATGCAGTCTGTTTCTGCATGTAATGTGATAAATCATCAAAGGCACGTCTGCCCAGTGTTGGATGGCTTCTCAGTTGAGCTGAGTTTGCCCTGCTAACGTTATCTCAGGACAGCGGTACACAAGATTAGTGGTCTTGTTCACAGTGTTCCCAGTGTAAGTTTATTTAATAAAATAATCGATATTTGGTATCTCTATATCGATACAATAGAAAATATCACGATAGTATGCTGTAGCGATTTTTTCCCCCACCACTAGTTAAGATGAGGGAGGCTGTGTGCTCATGGATACAGGAGTTCTGGTGCTAATTCGGGATTATATCCCAAGAAGAAAACACAGTTTAAAAGGTAGTTGGGATATGAGACACACAGAGAGACATCCTGATGAGTTAAATACTTTGATAAACACTCCTGAATTCAGCTCTGTGCGTTAAACGTCATAAAACTGGTACACATACAGCAACAACAACAAAACTGTGTTTTTTCAGAGCAACAACAGCATGTACGTCCTCAGATAACCTCACACACACACACACACACACACACACACACACACACCAGGCTCAGCTGCTTCCTGTTGAGGACTGACTGTAAACAAAGTGACTGTCAGCTACATGTGTGTATCGTTATAGCCGTCTTTCTGAGGACCAGGAGGAAATTTACACCTTAGAGGGACATCTCTGCAAAACTAGGACCACACCATTTGTAATGTCCCCCCACTGGTTTCTAGAATCCGCATTCTGAAGCCTCGACATTGATGTTTTTTTGAGCCAGAAGTGGCCATATTTAGACTGGAGGGTGGAAGTTAGCTTAGTAGTGTTAGCGTGCTAACTGGGTGTCAGTACACACTCAGCACTGGACCCCAGATTTGTTCTATACATGTGCCAAAAAATGCACATGCTTCCTTTGAATGGAAGCTATGGTTAAGAGTAAATGGTAAATGGACAGGTACTTGACATAGCACTTTTCTACTCTACTACAAGCTTCATTCACCCAATCAATCACACATTCATACAAGCACTTTTCTATGCCTTATAAAAGAACAGATGAGGATGTGCATTTATTTAATCACACATTACGATGCATGCATCAAGGTATCTTGCTCGAAGACACTTGACATGCAGACTGGAGGATCTGGGGATTGAACCACCGACTTTCTTATTAGTGCATGACCTGTTCTAAATTCTGAGTCACAGATACAGATGACTGTCAGGCACAGGGAACTGTAACCAGTGGCTATCTGTTAGGTATCACCACCACTACTTTGAGTCACTGAACTGGACTTTTTTTTTTTCTTTTTTTTTTTACTGTGTTAGTACTTTTGGAGCTGTTTTAAATTAAGTTATCAAACAAATATTATGACTTACTGTAAAGGAGGTCTGTGCTGATGGCTGACGATTGGATGACTACAGTAGCTGATAAATTACTCCTCCACCCTACAATCCAAATCCAACTTATGGCTCCAAAACACCAGCGTACTAATATTAAGGCTTCAAAATGCAGATCAGCCTGATGTCACCGTGGCCATGTTCATCTTTATCAGACAGATTTCTAAAGTAATTTTATTTGTCAGATCATTTCCGTAAATATGCTTCATGAGGCGCTAACAGCACAAACAGATAAAAAAAATGTTACGGTCAGTAACTCCAGTTAGTGGATGTGAAGCCTAGCAGACAGCTAGAAAATCAAAACCAGCCTTGACCCAAACCTTCAAGCCTTAACAAAATGATTGTGGGGGGAAGTTCTATATAAAAACTATTGTTGCCATGAAGAAAGAAATCATACATAGAAGCCCAAACCATTTTTTGTATGAGGTTGTAAACATGTTTATTTCTTCTGTAAAGTTAGAGATATTAAGATGGGAGTCTATGGGGACTGATTCAACTGCCTCAAGTGGCCATTAGAGGAACTGCGGTTTTTGGAGTCTGATTGGGCCATTCAGAAATGAGAAACAGTTTTACATGCGTGGAGGTGGTGTCTGGACCTCTCTGTGGAATGGGACTTTAAAGGGCCGCGTTACGGCTCTGACAGACTGAGATCCAGCTTCAGGTCCCAGGAACACACTGTATAAATAATGTACTCAAAGGTGTGAATGAGTGTGTGTGACGCTTACCAAACGCTGTAGGTGACATCTCCTGCATGATGGCTCTGTACTCCAAATGGTGACGACTCTGATTACTGGGACCTGCACAGGCCGAGATACATACAGATACATCAGGAATAAACAGCAGCTCACACTGTGTGGACAAAATTAAGTCCTCATAAAGCAGATTGGTAAATTTTAGCGTGCGGACTCAGAGCCTAGGTACATATGTGTGTGTGCTTTACCTGGGGCGCAGGGGGAGGGGGGTTTGCTCAGGATGAGGGCAGCTCCTGCAGGGGAAGGGGGCTTGTTGTTGGTTGATGGGGCAGTTGTGAGGTCAGAGTGGGAGGGGTCTGAGTCACGTTGCCGTGGTGACCGAGCGCTCCAGTCATCTAGCCCGCTGGAAGCCGCCGCCGTTGCCGAGCTGCAGGTGGCACTGGCCTTACGAGGCTGAAAAAAAGAGAAAAAGTTCATGGTTATCCTGACGTGTTTTTGTTACACCAACACAGTTTCATCCACTTAAATTGAATTTAAGACATTTTTTGCATTATTTTTCATGTCTTTATTTGACAGGATGGTTTAAAGCAGACAGAACTGATGCTATTTAAATCACTGGGTCCGTAGGTCCAACTATAAAGGGCTATTTCTTCCGTTTTACAGGCCCACAAATAACCAGCTGATTTACTTTATATCCTGCTAATCTATCAGAATATAGCATATTAATTTATTATTGTGGCATAAAGTTTGTGCTCCTCTTTAAACCTTCCCCTAAATGCTGCAGATATCTCTGCTAGAAAGAGGGAAGAAGGCTTGTGTCAGCCTGCAGTTTACAAGAAATCTTGCAGATTTAAATATCTAGCAGTGTTTCTGCATACTGCTTGCATCTTTCATTTTACATCTTCATAATTCAGCTGTTGCTGTATATAACAAATCTGAGCAGCTTCTTCATATTTTAACTCTGAACATTAGTGGGTTTTTTTTTTAAAGGACATTTATTGGTATTTTAATGTGAAAATACTGACAAAAAAAAAAAGAAAAACCCTACTCATTATGAAGGATGATTTGAGCCAATTTGCTTCACACGTGTCTCACTTTGTGGAAAACACCTCTACCTGACCTTCAGTTATATTGAACCCTGACCTTTGTTTAACCAGGAAGCTTCTGCAGGAGTGGGTCGACAAAGGGAGCATTAACAAGCATGTTTTTTTATGACGGGAGAAACTGATGCTCCGCTGGAAAACCGGAACAAGCACACGGAGAACATGCAAACTAAACACAGGGTGTGTTGAAGTGAATGAAATGATGGGTATGGGTAGTTGGCAGCCTTGGCTTATTATTTTTTTCTGGCTTCACGGCTCCAGTTTAGTCCCAGTATTTAGTTTGTTTCTGTGAGTTGGAAAAACCTGTGTTTGCATCTCAAATACATGGTCGACAAAAGCGACTGTGTGGCTCACAATCCATCAAAAGTCACAGTTTAGAGTTAATTTGGGCGAGCAAGTTTGATTCAGTTCTGATCGCTACTGCAGGAGGAACAGCGACTCTTGTAAATCACGGATGCACGGTCGAAGTGTTGTTGCCTCGCCGTGGCACAAGCTCATCTGTCGTTCGGCTGAATGAGGTAAATAAATGGTTTTGGTGGCCTGATATGAACTGCTGTATAATTTTCTTTCAAAGAAAAGCACAAATTAGCCAGCTGGCTCTGTGGGGTTTTAAATGACTCGGAGAGGGGCGACAAATTAAAGTGAAAAGGTTTGAAACCTTTTAACCCTGACAGTGAGTGACGGTTAGGGTCAGCTATGGGACTGAGTTGGTGTGTAGCTGGAAGCACGATTCATCTCTGTCTGTATGGTTTGTCTGAAAACATTAAAAATCCCTACATTATATAAGCAGTTACGAAAACAGGGCGGATGGTTTAAGGATTCCGCTGGTAGAACAACAGGTTTTTCTCGAAAGTTAAATAAATGCACACCGTTTTGTGTCAAATAATCTTGAGTGAATATTCATGGCCCAGCTCCCCAGTCCCTGTCCCACCTGTCTGGCCTGTTTCTCCTGGTCCCGCAGCCACTGCAGGTAAGACTCCCGGGCCACCTGCTCCTCAATGGCCTCGTTGGTGGCCTCCCAGTCCGTCGCCCTCTTTTTGTCCTCCAGCATCTGCTGCTCGATCCACGACTCCTCTGACGTCTTGATGGCCGACTTCATAAGAGACTGGTCCGCGTACTGCGAGGAGGAGGAAATATACTCATTATACACACAACTCCCCAAGCTAAAATGCTAAATATCAGCAAGAGCAGTGGTTTTCTTTAACCCTGGATTTGGTCAGATTTTATTTGTGATTGGGAAAAGGAGACAAAACAAGGCGCAATGTGTCAAACTTAAAGCCCTTCATAAATTTTACTTCTGCCTACATATCAATCACATCAATTTAAACTCTTTAAATCCTAAACCAGGCAATTCTAGCCATGGCCACAACCTCAGCTGAGGTGACAAAACTCAGTACGTCTTTACAAAGTGTAAAGAGGGGGGCTGAGTATCCATTTGAGACCATCTCGTATCTCTGTTGTCATTTTGAAACCACGCAGCAGCAGAGAAATGGAGTCACAGACGGAAACGGCATCTTCAAAGAGTCGCTGAACTGAAAACAGGCATGCATCTACATAAAAATAAGTTTCTGCATGACAAATCTTGAAGCGCTGGAGCTGAAGACGAATGTTTTGTAACAGCATTCACAGGAAAGTTTTCATAAAAAAATCCTGCCAAGTCTGAGACTTGTAGGCTTTGATCTGCCCCCTCTACTGTACATATAAACACCATGTTTCAAGAAGTTGTTTTCAGGCCTTGTGAAACAGACGGCGTGAGACCTTTACGACCCCGACACTGTGTAATCTTGCATTCAAAAACTGAATGCAATGATTTGGAACCCGCAAACCCTTCTTTTATTCACAATACAACACAGAAAACATATCAACTGTTTAAACTGAGAGAAAAAGCTTGCAATTAATTAGGTTAACTGTCAACAGGTCAGCAACACAATTGGGTGTAAAAAGGGCGTCTTAGGGAGGCGGAGTTTCTCAAAACTAAAGATGGGCAGAGGTTCACCAGTCTGCAGAAAAACTGGACTCTGCATGCTGAAGTACATCATCTTGAGAAATTTCTAGCGCAGAAAGCGAGGCTGAAAGTCAATATTGGATGCCCGTGATCTTTGGACTGTCAGGTGGGACTGCATTTAAAACAGTCATGACTCTGTCATTGAAATCAGTGCATGGGCTCAGGAACACTTCCAGGAATCACTGTCTGTGAACACAGTCCGTTCTGTGTGCCATCCAAACAACAAATGCAGGTTAAAGCTGCAAAGAAGAAACCACACGTGAACATGATCCAGAAATGCTGTTGCCATCTTTTCTGGGCCAAAGGTCATTTAGATTGAACTGACACAAAGTGGAAAACTGTTCTGTGGTCAGACAACTTGAATTTTGTCCTCCCTGCTACAGAAGACAGACACCGTGCACCTCAGTTCAAAGCCTGGATCTCTGATGGTATGGAGGTCCATTAGGCAGAAGTCTTCGCTCTCCCATCCAAATCATTGAACTCAGGTGTTTCAATCACTTCATTGGCCACAGGTGTATAAAATCAAGCTTGTGAATGAATGGGTCGCTGAGTAGTTTTATCTGTTTGTCACGCTTTAGACTACTGAGCTTTACTACTAATTTATTGTGTTACTAGTTGTGTTTTTGCTGAACTGGCAGAACTGGGATTTCCTAACTTTTAAGATAACTAAAGTCAGTCTGATGTGCTGAGAGAGTTTGGTTTTTGTACCCCAGGTTTGAAGGCGGGCAGTCCCAGTCCGACCCCGATCGTGGCCTTGTTGGGATTAACCACGGAGTTGTAGTGGATGTTGCGGTGGTAGCTCACTCTGATTGGTTCGTCGTGGTTCTGATGGATGCCGTGGAACGTGTTGATTGGTTCTGGAGGAAGAGGAGGAGGAGGTTGTTAGATGGATGCAACTGGCTGACGGCGATGGCGATAAGGGTCCTTTCTTGACTCACCTGTGCTGTACTGGTAAACCTCCACTGGCCTGTTGTACATCTCCGCCATGGCCTGCATCTCGATGTGGTTGCCATGGCAGTTGTTTTTCCTCTTCCTGTTGATGTATGTGGTGAAGTCCTCTGTCACGTAGTTGGAGAAATAATCTGCGTTCTTCATCTGAACGCCAAAAGCAAAAACTTTATTAACACAGACTCGAACCGTAAGAGTAACACAGGAGGAGGAAAAAAGGACGCATCTACTCACCAGGTAGTCCATACAGTGTTTCCGCACCACTTCATGCATGTCCTGATCTCCATACACCTGATCAGCTGAGACACAGACACACAGGAAGGGTCAATTAATTGGGGATTCAGTATAAATACTGGTAATTTCCCAGAACACTAAAACAGATTTAAGAGGTTTTTTTTTTAATGCCACTTAGAATTAAATTGATAACTAATTCACAACAACCAAAAATACTGAAAAATGCATATAAATTTGTCAGGGTCGCGTCGCTGTTAGCATCTGCCACAAGCAAACATATGTCGGCTAACTAGTTTCTCTGTCTTGATTTCAGTCACCTGAAGTTTGAAATGCCTGCTTACGCGTGTGGGGTCAGTTTAACAATGATGGCTGATCTTCTCTATCTCACTGCTGGCTAGCAGACATGCTAATGATACGGGCATCCTGGCTACCAATTGATTCAGTACTTTTAAGAATTCTGAATGACTGAAGACATTTTTACTCCAATAAAAATATTAACTGTGTCCTGTTGCTGGGATACACTAGAGACCTGTCACTGTGACAGCTGAGATAGGCTCCAGCCCCCTTCAGCCCTAAACTGGATATGCATTTAAGAAAACAGATGTTTGGACGAATTCTAAAGACTTTTAAGACTTTTTTGGCATGTGCAGGAATACTGTAGGTGATTTCCACGAGGAAGCGGATTTAATTTTCCACTAATGAATCACTTGAGGCTAGTGAGGTCACTTTGTGATCCTTTGACGCCGGCTCTTTCCAGCACTCGTTAGCATTGGACTCGTCACCCGCTCAGAACAGTGACCTGGGTTTAGACCGTCCTGAGAGAGGTTAGTTTTAGTGAGAGCATCACGTGCTGTTGCAGTCTGTTAAGTGGAGTATGGACCCCGTTTTTTCTTTTTAAGACAACGCAAAGCTTCGTCTCTTCTTTTCAATCCTGCGTTCTTCCTCGTTTTTGGCCTCTGCAGCTTTTTAAACATTTTTTAAATTCATGCGCAGGACATCCATACGCAAAGTTTTTAAAACCTGGTGTACACTACAGCCGATGGGCTCTACATATTTGACCGCTCAGAAGAATCCCTCTCAGGCCGCCTAATATTTCAGTGTGAAGGTTTTACTGGAAGTTTCTGCTTGCCGTTGACAACTGTGCAAATGGCAGTGGATGCACAAAGGTCACGTCAACCTATGGGAACGGCTGCGTTTTGGTTTGGTTTTGGCTTGTGGTGCAGCTCTCAATTCAATTTTTTAAACCTCGAGCAGGTCAGTGTTACCGGCATTTAGGCAATACATCACTGCAGGAGGTCAGAGATTCCTGAATCACACAGAGACGGAGATGGTTCAGCAGAAAACTTTGAAAACGCCTCTTTGATCACTCTGTTTCCTCTTTTAGCTCATGCTGTAGATCGTGAAACATTTCCTGTAGGACATGGCTCCAAAATAGTGCATTTCAAGCCAAGTTCAGGTGCGCTTCGTGATTTTTGTGTCCACCAAAAATTACTACTCTAGCTGCAGAAAAAGACGTTTCAATTTACTGTAAAAGTTATGTTTTATAGCCTCATACTATTGATGCAAGCAGCCTGAGTGTGTCATTGGCTGGAAAGACTTAAGACGCCATCTTGGTGTTAGTTAAGAGACAGTTGGAAACCAAACATCCTTTCTGATAAAACCCTTGTCTGCTGTAAAAGAGCATTGATCTATAATTTATAAGCTAGTGAGGATTACTGAAAAGTAGAACAATTGCAGGCGTCACGCTCAAAAGTGGTTTCATCTGACAATTCAAAAATAATAATAATAATTCGGGAATCCTTGTAATCGGAGGACATAACCACTGTTTTGTGCAGATATGACTACATGTGTGCCTTGAAATTTTGATTTGACCTTTTGTGTGGAAAGGGAACAAAAAGCTAAGGAGGACTGTGGCGAGTCCAGGGGGGCCTGAGCGTCCGACATTGCAGTTGCACAACTGTGCATGTAAGCAGGGACCAGCATGTCAGCCATGACTGCAGCTTTAGTGTCCCCTGCACTGCCTGCCCGGCCCTTTGCAGCTGGCCCTGAGCCTGCACAGAAGCAATGCACTTTCTGCACTGGTCAAAAAAAACCAAACAAAAACCCACTGTCAGTGCTGCAAGGAAATATTAAAACTTGTGCTACTGACAGCTGATGCATAATAATCAGACCGTGAACCCCGACTTTAAAGTCAAGTGTTGGATAAAAAAAAAAAAAAAAAAAAAAAAAAAACCTCCCTGT
>VUQG01001705.1:0-12902 GCA_015106755.1 Etia nguti | reverse complement strand
TTCACTGCTATGCAGATGACACCCAACTCTATCTGTCCATGAAGCCAGATAACACACACCAATTAGTTAAACTGCAGGAATGTCTTAAAGACATAAAGACCTGGAATCCTCCCTTAGTTATGCTGCAATAGACGTAGGCTGCCGGGGGATTCCCATGATGCATTGAGTTTTTCCTTTCCAGTCATCTTTCTCACTCACTTTGTGTTAATAGACCTCTCTGCATTGAATCATACCTGTTATTAATCTCTGTCTCTCTTCCACAGCATGTCTTTATCCTGTTTTCCTTCTTTCACCCCAACCGGTCGCAGCAGATGGCCGCCCCTCCCTGAGCCTGGTTCTGCCGGAGGTTTCTTCCTGTTAAAAGGGAGTTTTTCCTTCCCACTGTCGCCAAAGTGCTTGCTCATAGGGGGTCATATGATTGTTGGGTTTCCTCTGTATCTATTATTGTACGATCTACTACACAATATAAAGCGCCTTGAGGCGACTGTTGTTGTGACTTTATATATAGACTTTATATATTAAAGAGCTGGAATTAATTTAAAGCTTTGAACTTGATTTGGCGACTGGTGACTGGTACTATCAATATGAGGTCCAAAGACACCTCAGGAAGGGAAGTTAGGCCATTATTAGGCTGAAAAATTCAGAGAGATAGCAAAATAACCAAATCTGGTACATTCTTAAAAAGGCTTGAGAGATCGTTATTTCATGGTCACAGAATTGTTTCTTTGGTTAAGAATAACCCTTTTATGATATTTAGCCAAGTCAAGAAGGTCGGATTGGTCATGGCCAGAATACGTTTAAAAGAGTTTGTGTACTCTTTGAATGAATACAACTTGTATCAGAATGATGGGAAGCAAAACCTATAGGGATAGAAAGAGCAGCTAATGATGTGAAGCACACCATATCATCTGTCAAACATGGTGAAGGCAATCTTATAGCATGCAAATGTATGGTTGCCAATTGAACCTGTGACTAGAATATATTTATGATGAAACTGCTTCTAGAAATAGCAGGATAAAGTCAAAGGTGTACATGGCTATGCTCAGCCAAATGCAAAACTGCAAAACTTATCAGGCAGTGCTTCACAATGCAAATGGTTAATGACCCAAAGCATATTGCAAAAGCAACCCCAAGAGTTTCTCAAGGCAAAGAAAAGAGATATTCTTCAGTAAGCAAGCCAATCACCTGATTTTAAACCAGTGGCTCATGCGTTTCAGTTCAGTTCAAAGAGACCTACAAACACACATCAATGGAAGGTGGGTGCAGTGAATGGCTAGCAGTTCATCTCAAGGGAGGAAACACAACATTTGGTGATGTCAGTGGGTTCATGCAAAGCAATTCTTTACTTTTGTAAAGGAGGGCTAGTTACTTTGGAGCCTCTAAAAATGAGGGACTACATATAAAAATGTCAGTAATACGTAAAAGTGTAATGTCTTCACTTCAAACACATCTTGATTGTTTGACGTCAAACCCACTGTGTGGTCAGAAAAATTCTTTTTTGAAACACTTAAACTGTATATGTGTGAAGGTGTTAGGGAGGAGAAAGGTAGGAACATTATCTAATATTTGAGTTACCCTGTAAATGTTGTTTTTGTGCACGTTTAACATTATTACTGGTGTTGTCTTTAAAAGTTAATTGTGTTTGTTTGTGCGTACCAAAAGCAGAAGATTGTCTGCGGTCTTAATGCTAAGCCTTGACTGACACATCAATTAGGATCATGAAGTAATTACCTCTCATTAGGCAGCCTTTGCATGGTCTTACAAAATCAGTTACACCACAGCACTCAACACATGGAGCCTTGTTTCATGAGTCAAGGTTAAAGTCAAATTGTTACAAAGTGTTCTCATTTAGAGCTTAACACGATTCACATGATAATGTGCAGTGCACTCGCACTCAAAATCAGCTTCTTTGCTTCTTACTGTCGATTAAATCCATTTTCGTCTGATGCTTTGTTTCTTAAAACTGCAAACTTAACTGCTGACCTGCTGAATCGTTTGTGGGAAAACACAATAAAGAGTCCGTTCTGTTCCCTGGGGTGCCGAGTCACAGAACAGAGAGGCACCGCAAGGCTAGAAAGGGCAATTACAAAATGTCATTTAGTCACCATCTGCATAATATGACATCTTCACTTCACAAAGTCACCCTCTTTTCCTTTTGCAAATTGGAAATAATTTAAACTCTCAGCCATATCTGTCTATTTTCCGAACCTCAGATATAATTTCAAACAGGTCTAAAATGCAAAAAGAAAACATTAAGATTTTGTTTTGCGCTCAAGCGGCGTAATCAGTGACAGTTCATTTGCAGACAACCAGGGTAGTATGCAAATGGTGTTTCCAATGAAAAAGGAAACACCTCAAACTCACTGTAACACATTCAAGATGCATAATCATTGTCAGCTGTAATTTATGTTAATATCTTGTCATATTTTGAAATGTTACCATAACTGTTTGCGAATTGCCATATCTGGCTTTCACAATCTACCATTTGGGCTGTCAAAATACTATAGTATTGCAAAGTGTGTTAGCATATGATGTGTGCAAATGTTCAATTAAAAGTTTATGCGTAAGTAGATTAATGTATGATATTGTACATTTGTACTTACTACATACCTTTAGTTAACAGGGCTGTGAGTTTACAGTGTGAAAAAGTACTTGTCCCGTTTCCTGATTGTTTTTTTTTTACCATCTTTGTCGCACTTACATATTTCAGATCATTAAACAATTTTCAAAATTAGACAAAGATAACCCATGTAAACACAAAATGCAGTTTTAAAATGATCATTTTACTTTTTAAGGGGAAAAAAAGTTATACATGCTTTTCACAGATATGCCAACATCTTATGTGAAAGCAATTCAGCAGTGCTTAAATCGACCATCAACAAGGGCTTGATTTAATTCGCTGTATTAAAGTGTTTCATAAATGTTAGGCCGACCTCTTCCTATTCTGTATCCATTTGATTAAACAGTCAGAGATTCTAGACATATGAGGCCTCTGAAGCAAAGAAACAATGAATAAAAGATTACCCTGATGATTGAGAGAGCCTTCATACATAAACAGGATGTTTTCATATCAAATATGAGTAATATCTGATAAGGCTTTTGATTTTTTCTATATGTAGCTTACTGTCAGGGTGGAGTGCAAAGAGCCCAGCTATGCCATTAAATCACTGTTAATGAAATAAAGACATGCAGTGGCTCTTTAACATTTCTCTGCTATACTGGCCTTACGTCTCACTTGAGAAATAGGCTCACACATGCATAAATAAGTACTGCATTTCATTTCTGTCTCAGAGTTGTTTTCCACAGTCCTTGAAATACATTATAACTTGTGTTTTGTTACAAAATATTATATTTAACAAAAACAGTCATCAGTTCTAATTTTAATCCACTGAATCTTTAAATGATCCCATTCATGTTAGAGGCAAATGACCTATTGTTAGTGACTGTATTTTGGATATTTTTAAAAGCTTAGTATAGTATATTTGCATTTGTATTGTTCCAATTATTTCTTAAAACACATATTTTCCTTATTCCTTTTAACCTGTTAATTGCAATTGATTTTTTTTTAATGAAGTCATCAATACCTACTCTTAATAGACCATAGTCACACAGGCCAAGAAACTGGTTGGCAACTGTGCGGTAATCTATGGTAGGCAAAAAAAAAGAATATTACCCCAGTCACACAGGCTTAGAGACCAGTCAGTGACCCTCTGGAAACCAACTTTTGCTAGGAAAATGTGTATTCCCCAACCGGTTAACAAGTGGTGGCAACCAGTTGCTTGCTGTAGTGCTGTAGCTCAGTGAAACTGGTTGCAAAGATGCATATGCACACCTACTTGCTAAGCAGTTGTGAAACTATAAAGAGTGTGACGCAGGAAATGAAGGCCATTCACCTTCAAAGTAAAAGTTGCTCCTTTATGAAACGTGTTGGCTTCAGGAGGAAAAGTAAAACTTTGCAATGAAAGAAAACAGTTTTTTTTTCCAGTTTAAGTCACGTTTTTTCAAATTTTACTACAGCTCAGTTGTTAGTTAACGCATGTTTACGAGAAGTTAAATGTCATTTATGCGATTTGCGAGAGACCAAATCACAAGGAGGATTTTGGTATGGCACCTTCTTTGTAGCTGATTTCATCCAACAACAGCTGGCAACCTTGTGCAACCAATAACCAACCAATTACTAGTCTTAGTTTTACTGACTGGCCAATGTGACTGAGGCTTTAGGTTTTCAAGCTTTTTAAATCTCATTTCTGGCAGAAAATATTCAGCAAGCCCATTTTTTTAAACTCCTCAGCTATTTACAGTACTTGCATAAACTTTAATGAAGCAATACGGTTTTCTACACTAGCAGTAGTTTTGCTCGAGATCCTTATCAGAGATAGTGAGTTTTGCTCGTCAACAACATTAAAATTCCACAGGCACGTAATTCAGTTTAAACTGTGACCTGTGGTTCAAGGATATCAGCAAGTCATACTCTTCCTCGTTTCTTTTTCCTCATTGGGTTTTTGCAGTCATATTTTGTGGCAAACAGTATTATATTTAGGCTCATTTTGTGGGAGCTGGAGTTCTGTTAATGGGCCATAGCCTTCGGTTTTTTTAATGGGGTTACTTTGTACATCATAGCTTATGCACAAGGCCGCCACTGCTGGTCAGATCTAAAAATAAAATACATTAAAAATGTTAAATGTAATTCATACCGCTGCTGACAGGTTCTAACTTAATAAAAAAAAAGATTAATGGAGACAACCACTGACGGTAAGAACACTTCATAGGAAATAAAGATCTACACTGCAGTAGTGTGAGGGTGTTGGACTGGAGTGCTTTGGGACTTGGGTAATTTACAATTAGCACTGAAAAGTTAGATTGACTTTTAGTCCCTGTAGTAACACATAAATGTAATCTTCAGTTACAACTTACAAATATGTTATATAAATGAGAGAAGGCAAAATCAGTGAGAAAAGGGTGAAAGAACATTAGGAACTATATTTTTATTTTTTAGTATGTAAAGCTTAAACCTACAGATAAGTAATTTGGTGTGACACCTTTATGTGTATGTGTAACAGAGACTTAAACGAAAATGTAACCTTTCTGACAGTATTCATTCTGGCTTGTTATAACATCATAGCATTGAGGCTGGTGAGACCACACCAATGAAAGTAATACATCACATGTGTCTGAATGAAGCTGTAGCTAGAAGTTACAGGCTTCACCTCACTGCATGTGTGAATTTCAGCAATGAAGTCCACCAGGGTTCTTTTCGTGGTCCTTAAATATTTACCAAATGAATACTCACTGCCATACTCTAAACAAGTAAGCAACAGGGTTGTCAAAGAAAAATCCCCTCTCAGATAATAATGGACCACCAGTTTAGATACTCATTTATGATAGTCTTCTCTTCCTCGAGCTAACGGACAACTTCACATAGCACCACTGTGGGCAGTGAGGCACACAGCCCCTCCCCTCACTAGCAGCTGAAGTAGCTGAGGCTCCTAACACTGAGTTACTCTTCATGAGGAATTCTGAGAGGTCAGTAACGCTCCCATTTCAACAACACTGAAGTATTAAATAGTTATCATTAACGTTAACCTGGCTGCCAGACACGTTAATTTTACTCATTTCACCATTCGCAATTGCCTGACAGTAACATTAGCTGTCTTTTATCACTAAGGTAGCTGCCAAAGGATATAGCTCAGTAATAAAACAATAATGTTAACATTGGATCCTTGGCAGCTAACATTATCATTCCTGCCTTTCTGTAACATTAATAGAGAGTGTTAATTTAACAGGATGCCATGATTATTTGTGCCTAAAAATCAACAGAAACAGTGGCAGTCTATCTTAACAACTGTATTTGATCAGCAACAAAAATATGATGCCAAATGGGAATGGGTACTGAAATCTGATATTAACCAGGCTCCAGGGCAAAATGATTTAAGTATGAGTAAGCTCCAATGTTATCTGTATTGTTTTCAATACTGGAAAAAAATAAGAAAATAGATTTACTATTGGTACATAAAAGTTATCTTTCACATTTTATCTGACCACCTCTGTTACTGATTAAGACATTAATCTAAAGGCATTTCCCCTGTTCGCTATCCAGAGGACAGTTGTCTCTTTATCTCTCTCAGAGCCTGCGTGTGAGGGGCGAGGGGAGCTCTGTCTTGCACATACCACACAGATCCTGGTCTTTGTGAGGATGGAGGAGAGAATGAAATGCTCAAAAGTGCGGTTGCACTTTGCTAGAGTCAATGCCGACAGTGCTTGTTGTCACAAATGCAACAGGTCTTTTGCTTGTAAAGGTGGAAACATGAGAAATCTGTCAAAACATTCAGCAAAAGTGTTCAGAGGCATAACTGCAGAGTTTTCGACTGCCTAGCTCGTAGTTCATCTGTTGTTGCTCCAGGTGTGTTATGCTAGCAGCCTGTTATGCACACACATCTAAATGATCAGTTATCTAAAATATGAACATGGGCTAATGACCAAAGTGTTATGGATATGTGCATTCATTATCAGGTGGTCAAAACGCTATTGCTCACAATTCCTAATCTTAAATTCCCAATTAAAGTTTGAGATCAGTCAGTGATTTGGCGTCTGCAGTCAAAGTAACACTGCAGCACAGTAAACGCTGTCAAATTTAGCTACATTTTTCAAATTAAGGAAAGAAAATTGAACTAACGAGGAACACTGCCTGTGTTCTGCTCGAGCTGAAACCTGACCATGAGCTGGATGTATTGCCTCATTGCCATATCCCTATATTTCACGAGCCTTTCCCATCACAGTGATTTATTTAGATGCAAATACGAGGGCTTTGGCGTACCTTTCTATTTGAGGCTGCAAGCACTTACTGTGAAAAATGAATGTCAGTTTTTCAATGATCGAAAAAGATTGGTCCTAAACCCGCTGCAATCACATTTCCCTGCACATCAGGTGATGTGGAAGGGCCTCTCCCTATGTGGCTGGGTGAAACTGTTCTTCAGGGGGTTTGCAGTGCACACAGAGCCATTACTAACACTGGCACAGTCAGCTCTGTGTCATCGTATAAATCAGACGTCTTGGCCACAGGTGGCCCATAGATCACATAGTCACACCACAGTGTCAGGCAGAAACAGCGGATGTGCGCACCACATGCCTTGCTTCCAAAGAGGAAATCAATCACTTGGAGTGTCTAAGCTGCTAGTACCACCTCCGCTTAGCCTCAGTACCCACTGCACGATGCCACCCACACCAGAAATTAACAGGAGCAAAGGCAATGGAGCGTTTTCCGTTTTCACTGTGCTCAATCAGCACCCATGTTTTCTTAGCCAACAGGTCCAGAGCGGACCCATCTAGGGAGTTTCTGGGTGATTTTTAAACAATGTTGATCTGTGAGCTTTAAAGGTCTGGCTTAACAAAAAAAAAAGACAAGAAAGGGGATTGGCAGAAGCAGAATGAATTCAGTAGTTTGAGCTGTATGGCTGGCAGCTATGAAATCTATTTACTGCAGAATAGAGAGACTGAGCCTGATGGGCCAAAATTAAAAGACCATGTAGTGTGAAGATTCTCCACGCACATTTCAGAAATGTATCATCAATAAATCAATGTGGACAGTCGAAACTAAAAGGTGTCTAATTATGTTTACATCCGATGTTCAGTCTGACTTACACAGGGAAACATTATGTTATTTTACTGATTTAATGTGCAAATGTGTTTGCTGTTTCTTGAACCATGATGGGCATTTTCTTCCCCCCGTGACCTCGTCTTCCAACACTAGAGTGAGCGAGTTATACCCAGTGGAATATGAGCCCTATTTGCACTTCAAATTAGCTGTTATTTGGCTTTAACAGTCTAAAAAGAAATTGACACGGTCCACTTGGCATTTGATTAGTCAGTGATGGTGTTTGGATTCTCCAGTCGGGAAAAGGAAGTAACTAAATAACACCAGAAAGTCCAATGCTGTCACACGCTCCTGAAGGTGGCGTCACAATCGATAATTATTGATAGGCGTGTCACAATCCAGTCCTTGAACACCTCAGTACAGTACTTAAAGTCAGGACTTTTGAGTGTTGCCCAAGGGTTTCAGAGCATTGCTTTAAATACAGTTCACAATTTGGTTCACTGATTAAGAGAAAAACAACAACAACCAAACAAACAATCAAATCAAAACTGACAGTTTTCCCACTAACTGCGTGAATTTACCTTTCTTCTTAAGAAATAAAACCCTGCTAAACAAGGGATCACCTTTCTACTCTTCTATGTGCCAAAATAAGTACAAAAAAATTTGAAGATGCCTACTACTCTGGATGGCTTCATATATTTATACTTCAACTAGCAGCTGTGATGAAGGAGATATTGATCTTTACATCACACTGAGGTATAAGGAATGTTTCTCCACTTATGTGTCTCACCTGTATGAGGCGTCCCTGTTCCGTTTGCAGTGTGTTAAGGTCTTGCCCGAGGCTGCTCTGCCCCCTGCGTAGAGATTCATAGTCCATTTTCAGTTGGCCTGCGTGGGCTGACAGCTTGGCCACCTCCTCAGCCAGACTGACAAGCAGAGCCCGATCCTGTCCCTTCACAGACTTCAAGTCAGAGTCGTGGTCGGTCAGTGAGTGGAGCAATGAGGTCTGCACACCCTCCAGTCGCATAAAGTTACTGTTGTAATCCGGACAGTTGGGGTCAATGAAGATGTTAATGCGAGAGCCATCGCCTCTCTCAACAGTGACCAGGGCATTGGCTTCATCCTGGTTGGTAGAAATGTGGGGTAGGCCATCAGACATGGGTGGAGCCTGATAGTGATTCATGAAAAGGATGGTGCCAGTTACAGTGACAGCCAGCAATACAGCCACGAAGAGAAGGATAGTGCAGAGCAGGTAGCTGCAGCTCATCCTCTGTAAGTTAGAAAGAAGAGAGGGAGAAAGGTAGACAGAGAAAAGGTATGTTTTAGAACAGTAAATGCAATTACACCAAAAATGACATAAAAAAGCCGGGTTATTCAAAAAAGAAATGACTTTCTTCTATCACCGGGGCCATAGTTTTAAGTAATGTAACCATATTTCCATGACAAAGTATAGTTTTAAATTATTTATGCAGCACAAAAAAAAAAAAAGTAGATCCCATCAACTGTCGGCCTTATTAAAAATCAAAGAGACAATTTCTGTCCAAACACCCTGCTTATCATTGGAGTGGTGGTGCAGTGTGGGGGAGGATACTAGCCTCATACATGTCTGGAAACCACTCAGGGACCTGAGAGCGCCTTCTTTTCAGTTCTGACATGGAGAGGAAAACAAGAAAACATGAAGAAATGGGAGCTACTGAGAAAGAGTAAAGTAAAGGCGATGTGGACGGCCAGTCGGATGCAAATAAATGAGCAGAAGCCACTTGGAGAAAAAAATGGAGGAACTGTACTGGTAACATAGTCTCCGATAATTGGGATATAAAATGTTTTTTTATGATGGCCCTTTAGGATCCAGGCCCATTTTCCACTTAGGTTAAGCAATGGACAGGAGAAAGCACTATGGCCCGCCTATATGAATGATTAATAATTCCTAGCTCCCCAATATCTTTCTAACACATGAATCACCAGTTGATGTTTTTTAAATTATTGTTTTTTAAATTATTCTACAATCTGTAGGTCTTTTTTTTGTTCTCAATGACTGTATGTGGGCTTTGTTTTATGTTAGCATGTGAAAGTGAGAGTGAGCACATTAATATGTAAATTGGCTGTACAAAGCACAGTGAAGCACACTAATAGACAGCTAATGGCCTGCTTTACGAGAGAGGTTTACAGTTCTTTTAATGTGAGGAAAATCAATTGTGCTGTGCAGGAAGTACTCCTATCAACTTTGTTTACCCACAGTCTTTGGATAGAAGACATAAAAAGTTGTTACTGCCTAGATATGTGTAGGTGTACATGGGATGCCAATTTTGAAAACCTGAAGCACACAAGACACACAATCAATGTGACTACTTTAATCGCACTCAGCTTATTTTGTTATTTTCTTTTTAATTCCTGTCTCCAGTAGAATCTGTTGATTACATTTAGTGAAGTTTCATGAATCATTGCTTACTAAAGCGCCTCGACGTGGCTTTTGTTTTTGAGATACCATTCACATGTGTGTAATCACTCTCGCTGCAAAAACTCTCCTGTGCTTTATTTTTCAAAATGGGTTGCTGTACAGATGTAACGATAAACAATGTTGTTAAAACCATTGACAGCTAAAGTGTCAGGGGGTACCAGGCCTCCAAACTTTCTAATACCCAATCTGATTTAGAATCAGTGGGAAGGGATGCTTCAGTACATGCCATAAGGCACCATCCTACAACCCACAGGATCCAAGGGACGAGTGCCCATGCCCTGACAGGTAAAAATGATGAGGATCTCAATATTAGTAGGTTAGGGGTGTTAACTGGTGTACAGGTATGGTAAAAAGACAGTACACCCTCTTTCAATAGTAAGGTTCTACGCATTGGGACAAAATAGAAAAAGTCCTTAGCGGATTTTGAAATTGGAAAAAAGACACTCTCAGATGAACAACATGTGACATATTTCACTATGTCAGTATTTATTTAACCAAAAATAAGCCAAAATGCAGGAACTGAAAAAAAAATACACTTTTACTGCTTTAAGAGGGTAAGAAGCAATCAGGTGCTGCTAAATCAAATGCACTTGATTAACTGATCATCAAAAAGTGTGAGCACCTCAGTAAAAGCAGCAGTTTTGTGGGTCTGAAGTATTCAGGTGTTTTAACACAAAGCCAAGGAGGAAAGACATCAGCAATGATCTTTAAGAAACAGTTGCTACTTCATTATGGTTTTATATCCTCCACCTTTTTTGAGGGGAAGGTAATGAGCCTATTTCCAAAAAACTACAAAAAACCAAAGTGCTACATCTCAGACTTTTTAAGCCTCAGTTAGCTCAATGCATTATAACGCTCATGACAGTACAATTAGAAAAAAAAGGCTTGCATTTACAAAGCTGAACAAAGTACAATGCCCACCAATATGTTTGGCAAAAACTAAACACAGCATGTCAGCACAAACACCTCAAGCCAGCTGTCAAGCACGGCGGTGGAGGCATGTTGATTTGGGCTTGTTTTTTTAGCCACAGGACCTGAGCACTTTGCAGTCACTGAGTTGACCTTGAACTCAGACGTATTCTAGAGTCAAATGTGGGAGCTTCTGTGTGACAAATAAGCTTGGGCAAAAGTGGGTTATGCAACAGGACAATAATCCCAAGACACCAGCAAATCTACACAAAATGGCTGAAAAAGAACAGAATGAAAATGTCAAAGTCCAGACCTGAACTTCACTGAACTCTAAGAGAGCTGTGCATAAATAAATGCCAACAAACCTCAATAAAGTCAAACAACACTGTAATAATGAATGGGCTCAAATTCCTCCACAATGATGTGACAGACTAAAGCCATACTTTAAGTTACTTTTGCTAGTAGCTCTACAAGTTACTGAATCTTGTGGTGTACTAATTTTTTTTTAAATTACTTTATTTTAGTTAAATAAGTAATGAGACAGTATAATATGTCTTGTGTTGTTGTCTAATTTTAAGAGCTGGTGATGACCAGATAATTTTTTATTATGTCCTAATATGTAATATTTTGCAACATACTGCATACTGTGATGTACAACTAGACACTACATACACTATACACATTTATGCCACTTAATGTTCACTGCATATACGCACATGGACACATAGTTGCATAGAGACCTACCTACTTTGACCATAATGCTTTTTTGGGAAACAGAACATAAATAAACTGGAGCATTGCTTTATTTTTTCACCCATATACGTCATCAGAAAAGAGCTCCAGGGGAATAACGCTGCACATGGCATTTTTTTCGTTTGCTTGCTCTAATTCAACATGTAGGCCTTATGACTATACCTAGACTATACCGTGAAATATTTCCTTACATATCAAAACAGTGTTTCTCTTTTTTCCAGTTTGTATGAGGTGCGGCTCAGCGATTTTAACTCACTGGGCTTGGCTGTGTGTATGGATGTGTGCGCAGAGGGGTGTCTGTGCCGTACATAATGTGTATAATGGCCTCGCTCTGCAGAATGACAGCGACGTAACATTAGAACGGTTTGCCTGAGTACTATCGCTAGCGGGCCAAGACATCAGCGAAAGCTATCACTGGCACTGCACTAAATATTCATTGCTAGCATACTGATTATTAACGTAAAATGGAAAAGATATATGATAGTCCTAGTTATGCTGACAGGCAGACCTCTATACATTAAAACATATTCAGAACACAGAGGAGTGGACGTGTTTCATGTGTGTTGTACCATAACGGGAGCATAGTGATGATACTAGACACTGACCAAATCTCTAATAATAATTTAGCCTTGACAAACGGTAGCTAAAGCCAGCTAAGACATATCGAACATATGAATGTGGCACTGCTGTGGCAAAGGAGATAAACAACAGCTTTAACCAAAGTAAACATTTATAGGTGGGCCTGCACATTTTGAGGTTTAGGGAAGCTCGAGGTTTGGGTTGCGTCAAGCATTTTAGGCAAGGCAAGGCAAGGCAAGTTTATTTATATAGCACAATTCAACAGCAAGGTGATTCAAAGTGCTTTACAGAAACATTAAAAAACAAAAACAAATAAAAAGCATGATTTAAAATGGGGGAAAAAAGGAAAGAAAGGAACAGTAGATAAAATCAGTAGTTAAAATTTAAGTTTTGAAATTTAAGCTTAAAAGTAAAACAGTGTGGATTTGGTGCTTTATTCAAATGCAGCTGAGAACAGGTGAGTCTTCAACCTGGATTTAAATAAACTGAGTGTTTCAGCTGATCTGAGGCTTTCTGGGAGTTTGTTCCAGATATATGGAGCATAAAAGCTGAATGCAGCTTCTCCATGTCTGGTTCTGACTCTGGGAACTGATAAAAAACAGGATCCAGATG
>VUQG01001704.1:0-17969 GCA_015106755.1 Etia nguti | reverse complement strand
TTACAGAATTTGCTGTGACTTTTAAAATATGCAGTGATGGATGTCACTTTCAGTCAGAGAGCGCATTTTTTTCATACTTCAAAAAAAAAAAAGAATATAAGTGGAATCTCTTTTTACAGCATTTTATTCTGAGTGCTTAAATAAGCTGTAATAAAATCTATAACAGGACCTTTGACGATGCTTGTTATCTTATTAGGACCTAAGCAAATGTATCCGGCACTTTCTCAAAAAAGCTCTCTAACAGCCCATTGTGCTATATAATGAGAAATCAGAGAAAAGTGAGAAATTATCTGGAGTCTGTTTTCCTACCTTAGCCTGGTTGCTAATGAGCTCTGAATGTCTATGTCTCAGAGAGAAATGAATAGGGGTCGGGGATGCACCCCCCCCCCCCAAGTTAGAGTAAATGCCATCAATAATACTCTTTAGTCAGTTGCAAGGTGCAGATTAGTTTTTGCCCCATGACTTCAGCCCTATTCTTCTATATAGCAAAACTGCTGAAAAGAACTAGAAAAAAAATCCTTTCCTTATTCTAACCACTAATGAAGATTTATAGCTGGACGTTTGAAATTATAGATAACTTACACATTGCAACGGCTAGCCTGCCAGAACTGAAACTAGAGCGAGAGGGCAATGAAGGAAACGGTATTAAGATCTTTGAGGTCTTCCAGAAGGCACGCCAGTGACATGCACATATATCTTTACCATTTCATTCCAAATCAGAACCCAGTACACAAACAGAGACAGGTCAGGCAAGTAAAGTTAATATTAATAAATCCTAAATTAAAAAACACATTAAAAAAATGGACATTTGGCAAAAGTTGCTCAACCACGCTGATTGTATTTGATCACCGAGCATCACTAATGTAAACATGGAGTGCTGCTTTATTTCTGATCAAAAACTCTCTGACAGTGTAAATGCTTAAAGAAGTGGGTACATCTACGATTTCTTGTCACTAAGCAGTTATTATTTCATCCAGTTTTATTTCTGTCTCTATTAAAGTTGACTATAAGTACCTGGTTAGAAAAACGCACAATTTTTTACGGCTGAACCTTTATCCAGGGTTTTTTATCTCTCTCGTGGTGTTATGATATTTGATCCAACAATGAATCCTGATTGCTACTATGTAGCTCATAGTGGCCCCTAAGAATTTTTCAGATGTAGAATAATATCAGTTGAAGATACCAGTTGTGAAATAATAAAAAAAAAACAAAAAAACGTCAGTGCAACAAACATTAATGACAAACATTCAAAAAGATATTGAAAAGTGTCTTTCTCTGCAAAACAAGGTGAAGCAAAATGAGATTTTGCTTCACCTTTAAAAGGGCCACAGAAGAAGGTGGACATTACAAAGCCTGAAGCCTGGAAAATCAATCAGGAACATAAGTGTGAGTTCCACATTGCCTCTTTGTATTCCCTTCTTGCTATGCTCAGGTTAGCTTTAATCATCACTGATCCCTTGCTACTATTCAGGAACTCACAGCTCCTTCTCCTGCCCTTAAAGCCTTTGATATGGATAGGTGTGAAACTGGCTCTCATTGCTGATCCCTACCACCACCAGGCTCACCATCCAGGTAATTCAGTTTGCAGTCTCCGGTTTGTGAATTGATTACTTTGCTATCCCTCTTTAAATTGGTGTTTGGAGGGTGGCTCTCTTTCGCTTCGAAAAAAAAAAAAGAAAAAAAGAAAACTCTCATCAAATCAAATGGAAATCTAATATAGGAAGCTAATGGGAATGGATAGTGGATAGCCTATGGTTCAGAATGATGCGTGGAGGTGATGATCTGATGTCTGCATAGACGAGTCCATCGCTGACCATATTCTATTGGCTATCTTATGGGCTTATGGTTACTATTTTAAACAAGTCTACTTCTCCAGGCCCATGTTTCTTAAAGTGGAGCCCAAGGCCAGTGGTGAACCTTCTTTGTATCATTTTATGTGTCAAGCAAAGAGTGCACTACTGTACATTTAGTTCCTTAAAATTTGATGTCATACTGTAATACACCAGCATAGAAAAACGAACAAATAAAGATAGTTTAGAGAAATTTAAAAGGCACCTGATAGCAAACGAAAAAAAATCAAACACATTATAAACAGTAATTTCTGCTCTGTGTGCACATTCTTCTTGTGAGAACTCACACAGTCACAGATAGGTCCATGAATACAGTGACACAATTTTTGTGCTTTTGCTTATGTATGTCACCCCAACACCAAGAGTGTTAATTCAAGGCCTAAGCAAAAGAAATGTTTTAAATGTTTAGGAGGCTCTGGACAGACCAAGGACACAAGGAAGTAAATATATCTCTTGGATGGCTTGGGAACACCTTGGTATCCGGAAGAGCTGGAAGAGGTGGCAGGGAAAAGGGAGGTCTGATAATCTCCTCTTAAGGGTAATTTATGGTCCCACAAATGTGTCCGTTTGCATATGGTTTCCATTCAGAGAGTAAAAGGAGAAGGCGTTTAACACACCACAAATGTGGTCCCATGTACCGTAGTCTTCCAAGATCCCAACTGGACATATTTGGACGTGGATGACCTATACAAAGGTAAAATGCTTATTGGTTGACAATTTGGCCAAAACACGAAAGCAACAGCGGAAATCATCAGGAATTTTTGCTATCCTCCACGTTTGACTGATGGATCAACAATAGCACAAGCAAGAGAAGCCCACAGTGCAGTTCTACTACATGTTTTTGACACTGCCTGCATCTGACAACAAACACTGCCTTTGCACTGCCCCTGCTCAAGCATAAAGGAAGCATTAGACTGCTACCTGTACACAGATAAGTGGCAGAAAATGGATGGATTGATGGATAGAACTGACTGAAAAGCAGTTTCATGGTCAGGTTGGGACTGTTCCCTTGTTCTTTTATTACAAATTAGCAGATAAAAGCAGACAAAAGTTTTGGAGAGGATTCCAAAACTGAACTTCATTTGGGCTCTGTCTGAAACTCTCGCATCACTATGATGAAAACCCAAAATAAACCAATAAACCTATCAGAGAAATCTACAATGTGGAATATAATAAAAAAGAAAAATTAACTCACAGCTACATCAAAAGTCTTGGAAAACCACAGAAGATAACTATTGGGGATGATGACAGAATTCTTTCTTCAATTAAGCAAAATCCCTTCACAACATTTAGCCAAGTCAAGAACACTATTACAGAGATTGCCACATGATTTCAAAGTCTACATTCAAGGGCCACCTTTTTGAATACAAATACAGAGTTTACAATAAGGTGTAAACGTTACACTGATTACACTCATAAACAAAAAGAGCTGATTAGACATTGATACAAAATGTTTAAAAGAGCCTGCACAGTTCTAGATATAAATTCTTTGGACAGATGAAACCAAGATTGTACCAGAATGATTAGAAAAGTATTGGGAAGAAAAGCAACAGCTCATGATCCAAAGCATACCAATCCTATTATTAAAATTATTTCCATTTAACCAATTATTTCTGAGCTTTTAAAAATGTGGGACTATGTATAAAAATGTCTGTATTTCCTAAAGATTTAATGCAATACTTTAGTTAAACCCCTTGAATTACAGCTGAAAGTCAGCACTTCAATCACATCTTGTTTGATTTAAAACCCAGTGTGGTAATCTGCATAGGCAAAAATTACAAAAATCCTTTAATTGTCCTAAATTGGTGATTACAACTGTAAGAATCACTGCTTTAAGCCAACCGGACTGCATTATGAGCAATAAATTAATCAATTAAGTAAATTAATACATTAAAAAATGAAATCCTCCTCTCCTCCTCTTTCTTCCCCTACAGATCAGCCCTTTTTAGTAGACCTGGGTACACTCTAATGTGTTTAACTTGACATTACATGTTTCATGGCCTTGTAGCCATTAGGATTTTTTTTTGCAGAGCAGCATAAGGTTATGTAAGAAAGAACTTCATGGTAGGAGGTGAGAAATTCAGGTGACACTGCATAATTATGTAGTCATGTGTCAGTCTTTGAGTCTCTGTTTAAGTAATGCATGTTGAGTTTGCAGTACATTTGGAGTGTCTCTCTTTACCTCCAGCATCACATGTTTGCTGCCTTTTCTCCCCCTCTAAATCAGTCTCTCTATATCTCTGTATTCCTCACCTCTTTGTCATGTCTAGACACTCACTGTTGAGCCAGGCTCTGCTATATCACCGATCGATGAATCACCTGGGGTAACACATGCAGCACAGCTGGGCATTGTCGTTTTCCTTGGAGCCACAAATACACAAACAAACAGACGTACATACAAAGATTTAGCCTTTACATAGCCCCTGAGTCTACATATACTGTAACAGATGAATGTCACCCCTCCAGGCACTCTGCTCAACAATCAATACACCACATGCAAAATGTCCTGCTGGAATTATGCTATTATGTGTGAGGAATGCCTTTAGGATAGAAATTCAAGTAAAAGTGCATCTGAAGGGCAACTTTAGCCCAGTGTGTTAAAACCCAGTTAATGAATTAGTAATGGTGTTGTTAGGACTGAAACTCCCACACTTAAAATTCTCATGTTTAACCCATCTATCTCCAGGGTCTGTTGGGCATTGTAAAAACATCACTGACACCAAGACAGACTTGCTTCTTGATCCCACAGACCAGTTTGAGTCATAGTGGAGGACATGTTGACATGCAATTAAGCAAGACCAAAAATCTTGTTTTAAATATTTAATCTGCTGAGTTAAAAGAACTGCAGCACTAGAAGACAGTTTCAGTTTGAGTGCATGGGCGTATTTTCTGTGATACAATAAATGCTATTGTTTCTATGAAAAAAAATGTGAATGACAATCTCTATCCATATAAACATTGTCACAAATATTTAGATATTATTTCAACCCAAAGCACAACTGAAAATGCATAACACATGACCACTCGGATCCCTGTGGATGTGGGTGTTGTAAGCAGGATAAAATTCATAGTTTAACTGCGTAACAGCTGCACAGACAAGGAGGTCAGCAACAACTTTAACTTGTTCTCTTTTTCACTATGGGAAACTTTACCGCAGCGTTCATCTCAGGTTCGGAGACACAGCACAGATGTGTGCTGTTCCTTGGGTGGCAACAGGTCCAAGCTGCTGTTTCTGTACTCAAGTGGCTTCTGAACCCATTTTTACTCTGAAAAGCCTTCATCACATGCTAGCCTACCAGGCTAGCTTGTCCAAAAATGAAGTCCTCAGACAAGGTGCCAATTGAGTACATTGAGATTGCAAAACTAGGCACCAAGTGGGGCAAGAGATGGATGTGGTACTCCTGCTAATGGCTGATGCTGAGGATAATGAGGAGCTAGTGAGTGTTTTCTCCAAAGAAGCGTGGGAACACCTCACGTCGGACAAAGAGAACAACGGCTTCTTAGACTCCTATGGATGATATTTCTGCAGCGCAGCAGGTCAATCAAAATAATCGTGACACACAGCCTAGTGGCTTGGAGCTGTTCAATGCTACAAAAGATGCAGCTGGAAAGGTAACAATCCAATGTCCCACAGTGTTGACTGAGATCTCCACCTCCCAAAATGAATGTAAAAAGCTCCCCAAAGCAAAAATCACTAATAAGCAGGTGCTACAGTTTTTTGGTGAGTGCATGGATGAAGTCATGTACTGCTGGCGGTGCCATTTCCATCACACAAGCTTGTGAAGGAAGCAACAGCATTTGGTTGTGTTGAGATGATAGAGAAAGGCATTTAACAAATTTACACAGTGAAAAACCTGTTGGCTTCTCATCTCAAATGTTTTCACAGAAAATCTCTATGTCCTCTTGTCAATTCCTGCCCTCCAAGGCCGAATGCTGACAATCCTCCCTGGCGGGCAAGTCATATAAATTGATCACCACCAGTGCCTCGTTCAGTGCCTCGTTCAGTGCCTTATTGCTGCAGCTAGCCTACTCAGCAGAGCTCCAGGACCAAGCAACTGCCAACTCTGATGCCAGTGAGCTGTGGAAAGAACTGGGCATCATTACAGGCCAGTGCTGCTACCTTACTACTGTCATCGTCCTGCAGAAACGGCAAGATGACTGAATTTGTCACAGAGAAACGTGACATCCTAGATGAGGCCAGTGACTCGGCTGGACTTTCTGGGACAAATCATAAGAGATTATGTCTGTGAATATGCTAGTAATAAAAATTTTTCTCATCAAATGGTGAGCGTGAGGGTCCATATGGATATCTGCGTGCCTGTCTGTTTTTTGTGACCGCGTGGGCTCGTCTGGGGAGAATTCAGATTACAATGCAACAACTACGCATGCGCCCCAGGCGATGGACTTCAAAGAAGTATAACAGGAATGATTATATGGCCACTGGGTCTTCAGCTGTCCGCGACCACAGTGGCGTGTAATCAAGGCTTAAGACCCAATCAGACAGCAAACACATGTCTTTGACATTATTACTAATAATCCATCCATTCAAGACTAAAACACAATACTGATGACTGCAAACTTACACAGATTCGGTAGTGTCACACTATCTCAATTTTAGACATTTTGAAGTACAGAAGCAGAATGAAAATTTGGCTAAACTAAGAAAAAATCATGCATTTTTAAACTAAAACTTGTTTGTGTTAACAGTGCCTGAATGACAGGGAAAAGATGGTAAATAAGACAAACATGTCCACATGTTTTAGCTTCCTGACAAAAGAGGACCTAGGGGTAGAAGGATGTCTTAACTTATGCAGAGTTTATGAAATTATTAAAAAAGGGAACATGGATGGATGTACTGAGCAGTGCATATACTCAGTGAACATGTGGCAAGCATAATCTTGCTCCTACTGAAAAATTCAAGACGGATGTGCAGTGGAGCAATTTTACCAGGAAAAAGAAAACACATCCAAGACCAAGGACTTGCTCAAGGTCATTCCTTTTTTCCCCTCCTTTTTCCTCCTTTGACAGCTATTTCACACTTTATATCAAATAGCCATGAATCGCAGCAATATGCCTTACATATTTGCATTAGTTACAATAGCAGGTGGTATTAACTGAGACATCGATTCATCAAATTATACTGAGACAATGATACAACTGCACAGCACTTTATATTAGAATTGTGAAAAAATTGATTCCCAGATATTAATAGTTATTAATGGATTAGATGCCCCTGTGCAACAGTATCAATACCAGCATAGCCACTACGCAGTTAACACACAACTTCACACAGTAACGCTGCATACAAGCAGGCTTACAGCCCCTTCCTTCAATAGCAGCTGAAGCAGTTGACATTCAGAACACTAACTAACACTTTTGAGAAGTCAGTAAGGCTTCGGTTTTTACAACATTGAATTTGAACAGTGGTTGACGTGCATGTTAGTGCAAGTTTGCCATCTGTTATTTTAATATTAAGGTAGCAAGTATAATATAGTATAATAAAACAGCAATATTGACATTGGGCAGCAAGCATAATTCCTTCCTGTCTGTAAATTTATAATAAATGGTGTTAATTTAACAGGATAATACAATTATTTGTGTCAAAAACTGTTGATTCTGAGAAATGTCTAGCATCAACTAGTGAGAAGAAGCTTCAGCTTACTGTAACAACTCTTATCTGATCAGCAACAGAAATTTAGATCCAAGTCACAGGAAGCACAGCACTACCTGAGCCAACCTAAAAATATTGTTTGGGGTTTTTTTGTTTGTTTTTGGCACCTAATGGCATCTAATGGCAGTAGCACAAGCTGAAATTTTACAAAATAGCAA
This sequence comes from Etia nguti, assembly GCA_015106755.1. Taxonomy (NCBI): domain Eukaryota; kingdom Metazoa; phylum Chordata; class Actinopteri; order Cichliformes; family Cichlidae; genus Etia; species Etia nguti. The sequence continues at coordinate 10,290 of VUQG01001704.1, read as the reverse complement.
ATGTGTCAGACTTTATGTGAATACCTGAATATATTTTCTCCTCTGGTTGCTCTATAAATAAAACTTTATATTTTGGGTTGTTCAAGAGTTATTGCAGTTGATTATGCCTTAAAACTGAAAATAAAACTGCTTAGTCAAGATGGTTTCCTTCAGTCTTCTGTGCTATCACAAATTTTATCAACATTTTTTCTTAGTTCTCCTTCTAAAAGAGGAGGAATAATTAATAATTGCCTCAATTCTCTGCTTTGAGAAATCTCTTGAGATTGGCAAGGCAACTGTGGCGCAAGCAGAGCCTTGCATCTCTTGTTCTGTCTGTAGTCTAGATTTGCTCCTCCTGAGATTGGTGTCTCCCTGGTGACTGTCTGGTTCAATTCATCCCAGAGCTGATTGCCTGTAAAATCCCAGTTCCTGGAGTGCTAGCTTCTAAAACATTCATCATTCCCCGACTTCTTCTAGGTGCAAACTCAGGCTATATCAGAGGATTTGACAGGGGCTATTTCTTCCGCCCTACTGGAAGATTTTACAGAGTCCCCGCCACCACCCAGTGATCAAAGAGCAGGGTCAGATAATCGAGAGGTTCCTGATCACAGTTCTGTTCTTCTTACCAGTCAGACCTGCTGCTTTAAGGGCCATGTTCTTGCTATGTACAAAACCATCCTATGGAGACTCACTTGGCATGTCTCTCCATCTGTTTTAAGAAATAAACTTTTAATTTCAGGACAGTTCACTTCAATAACATTTAAACTTTGCTAGCTGCAATTACAGGCTCTAATTTTTTGCTTGTGGCACTTGAATAAATGCATCTTCCTATCGGTGCGCGTGACTGTCAGCAGAAGAAGAAATGGAGGGTAATTTTAAAGGTCCATCTACTATCAAGAAATGCTCATTTTCTCACACTATAAATGGTATACTGTATGACAGAATTATGCTATATACCTGGCCCTATTCCAAAAACAAAACTTGCCTGACGTTCCCATGGTAAAAGGCAGAGCTCATGCAGATATTTATTAGCATTCCAAACAAAATCTACTGCTTTATCTATACTGACTGAAACTAGTTGTGGTAATCAATGTACCATTTTCCACAGTTCTCACTGTACCTCTTCATGGCCGCAGGGCTATTTGCTAAATAAGATCAATACAGAACAAGACATCTATGCAGATAGCCTACCAGAATTCAGCACTCTGTTGTTCTGCACATTTATTTTTAAACAGATGTGGCCTTTGTACACAACCAATTCTCCTGTTATAGCTCCCTGCTGCAGTCATCTCCTTATTTACAGAGATGGCTGAAAAGGAAATTATAGTAAAGTTAAAAATTAACAAAAGGCAAATGGAACACTGTGTTTCTCTAAAGCAACTGTAATTATTATCCTGACAAAAAATTTATAATTCAATTATTACTTCAGACGAGGAACTGTAAGAAGTGCTCTTCAATAAGTTTCTCAGTTCACTGAGCAATTCAGTAATCACTCTTTGTGCTGTCGTCACTTTGTATCCTTCAGCACTATCAAACTGCACCTCAGTCACTGTCTCCAGGCTTATTTTATCTTCTATAAAATCAAACAACTTTCTCATCATATGTTTCTTTAAAAAAAAGCTTGCTTGTTTGATTCTACAAGATAACAGACAGTCTCACTATACATATATTAAGTGTTTGTGTGGTTGACCAAGGCTGGGCCCCTAAATCAAATGTATCTCTTTCCTGTTTCTGCTGACGCCTCTGTTGACACATCCGTAAGTGGCTTTATCGCTACTCCTCTGGGAATGTCCTCCTAATAGAATTAATTGCATCCCATGTTCTGTTTGCATTTTTAATTGCTCCGTTTGTGTTCTTACGCGCTCAGTTAATTCCTGCGCTTGTCTTTATCAAGGTAAATCCTAATATTTAAATGACCTGCATGCCAATATAACACACAGCACAACAAATTCTACTCTCTCTAGTCATCGTCCTGCTTTTTATTTCTCTGTGTGATTGTGACCTCTGCTGCAGTCATCCATGAACACAAACATCCTACTGATAAAGGGGGATGCAAAACCAAAGGCTCTGCATCTAAAAATCTGTTTGCTGTTTTTCTTTTTTGTCAGACTTTATTCAGTGTAGTCAGCCAGCCAAAAGTTGGCAGATTGGCGCTTTGGGTGGGAAGACGGTCTGGAACAGTGGCTGGTTTGGCACCGATAATGCCCAACATTACTGAAGCAAGGACACCTTTAAACCATGTACAGTATGTGTGCTGATGTCCTCCAAGGTCTGGCACTGGAGACTGTCAGAGTTGAAATAAATTACACAAACATTCACACACACACTGCTTCATAGGCAGTATAGCCACCATTTTCTCTGAATACAAAGCAATTTACAGTTTTGTCCTTGGTGCAAATTCAGGGGACGTTCTCCTATCATTTTCTTTTGTTTTTTCCATTCAAACTGGTTAGTGTGACATCGAGCTTGGGGCTAAGCTAACATCCTTCCGTATATGCAAGAGGCTGTGTGTGAATGTCTTTGTACACAAGAGTTTCCAAGATATAAAAAGTAAAGTGTAGCTCTTTAACATCCTCTCCCATTGGCTCTTTTGCAGTCCTCTTCACCAGTGAGGCTGACACAGCTGCTGAAATGGCCTGATGTCATTGCTCATCCAAACAGAATTAAACCTGAAAGGTCTAAGCTATTCGAAGGATCCCCTAGGAGGCATGGGGAGAAAGACTGGACATTGCACAGGGACAGTAAAACCTGATTTAGTACCTTTCAGTGGAGCTGAGAAAGTGCACACATAGACAAAGCAATATTTAGCCTTAAGTAAATAGTTTTGGTACTCGCGATTACATAAGCATATTTAAATACTGCACCGAGACAGCTGGACTTGCTTGAATTTGAAAACTGAAAGCTTTCTCTCTACTAATTGGTAAGGATTCCCAGGGGTTATTAGCTTTTGGAAAACTGTTGAGGTCAGATGTGAGGTTAAATGCCTTAAACTCCTCAGAAGTCAGTACTGAAGAAGCTTTTCAGATGGGAGCTAGTCTTGTTGCTTTAGCATGGTTATATTGTGAATATAAAAATGACTGATTTACTGAAATCCATCCATCCATCGTCCAACCAGTGTGCTTGAGCCAGTCCCAGCTGACACTTGGTGCGTGTTGTGGTACACACTACAAACAATGTAGATTTATTAGAACCTTAATCTTAAATAATCACTACGTCTCATCTTTTTGGTCATCATAGTGGCATTGTACTTTGAACATGGCTGTTAGACTGGTCTACTGTGTACGTTAAAGCCTGTTAAAGGGCTTTCTTATGAAGCTCATTGGGCAGTCAAGTTCATTAGTGGTTTTGATAGAATAGGGGTTTGTGAATCAAACCAGAATCAGGGGAGAAACAGAGAGACAAAGAAATGATAAGACCTGAGTAGCAAAAAACAGGCTCCAAAGGGTTAGCTCTTTGCCCTGTCTGCCAGTACTGGGTTGCACTCATAAGCACATGTGCCACACACACAAACTTTTGATTGCCAATTTCCCATCAGACATTTTACATCAGTCAACCAGGTTATTTCTATCTCTATCTGTAATTACGTCGTGTGTCAGTTGCATGCTATAGTTGTGGAATATGTTTCAAATGATCCACAGACATTGCTAAGTCTGAGCTGACAGAATTGGGTTGCATCAATTCGAAAGAATGCAGTTAGTTTTCACTTTTATCTGGACTAGATTGTTCTGATAAGCTTGTTAGTACTTTGAAGATTCAGAAAGAAATAACACACAAAAAACCCACTTTGAATCCCAGAGAGTTTGTTGGCTGAGAAGTTTGTGGTGTGTAGTTGCCAACTACAGTTAACGGAGTGGCAAATGTTGCCTCAGGTTTGGAAGTCATTTCATCGTTCACTTGCAAAGTTTCATCATAGGGAGGATATGATGCATTTAAGCACTACTAAAATCTACCAGGTAACACATGTAGCTAAATGACTCTAAACTGTTTTATAAAAATTTGTTGAATGTGAAATTTCATGTAATGCTGCATAGAAAATTAACATGAGACAGAAGGGAGATAATCAGCTCATTCTGTAATGATTCGTAAATGATTTACAACAAAATGCTAGCACTGATTTAGCTTGAAAATGATCTGATAATAAGTTAACACCTTAGGAGCTTTACTGCTTTTTCCTCCTTGATCGTTTCTCAAAGATGATAAATGAAATTATTTTACTGATAGATATAAATGAGCTCTCCTAGAAATGAAGGCTCATGGCAACTTAGCAATAAAATTACTTTTCAACATGTAGGCTTCCACTCGCGAGCAGTGGGAAATAGGGCTTCCAAGCCAGCCCATCAAGACCAATTAAATAAACAAGACTGGAAGCCATGGAAATAGTGACAGTTTATTTTCTGACAGGGACCATAAATCAGTTAAGCTCAAAACAATACAGAAAAGGCAACCATAACATGGAGCAGAGCAACATGAGCTAACTTTAGATCTATGCAGTCCCAGGCAGCAAAGTAGAGTGAGAAATGCATCAGGTCCTGGGAAATGCAATGTCGCATGTACAGAGGTGGGAAGTAACAAAGCCCAATACATCTCTACTGCACTTAAGAATTTTGAGGTATTGGTGCTTTACTTGAGTATTTATTTCTCTGACATTTTACTTTTTAGTTCTCACACTTTTACACATATATCTCTACTTATATCAATATATCTCTCATTTCTACTCCTTAAATTTTCAATACCCGATCGGCTGAATTCAACTGATTTCAATCGATTTGAACCTAAATGCAGGGAACAATAACTTAAACAGTCCTGTTGGTGTATCCATTACCAGCACTTATTGCAGTTGTCAAGATAAAATAGGCAAAAACATAAAATTTATGTATCATTTGTAAGTCTATACTCAGAGATTAAAGTGGGGTGGAACAATCCAGAGCTTGTGGTCATAGTACTATAGCATCTAGCTAGCACTAAATAGGCGAAGTGAAAGTAAAGGGAGTAAGTAACTTCAAATGCAATGTTTCTATCAGCTTAACAAATTTCAGCAGACACACAAACTGTTTCTGTGCAGTTTTTCACGGAGTGTATCTGCTAACTAAAGGTACAGCTGCTGTATTTCCCAGCAAGACAAAAGAGTCCAAATTAATATAATTAATCCAGAGATGGAGAAAGATGTAAGAAGGCAGGGCAGGAGTGGAAGAAAACAGATTGACTTTCATAGTAAGGGCTGCTCAGTGGCATTTGATAAACTTGATATTTAAAGCTGACTAGTTTCTGCTAACTGTAGTGAAGTTTTACAGTAGTGCACTATGTTGGACTAGTGCAGAGTAGCTGTAGTGTTCATGGTCAACATTAAGTTTAGCAGACACTATATAGGATTAAAATGATGATGCTGAATAAACTCACATAATTCTAACTATATATTGGCTTTATACTGTCTATGGGTTGGAAATCTGTTGTGATAGCTTGTGTAATATCTTGTTATATCTTATTGAATCAGTTACATAAATCCACAAAAAAAGCACCAGAAGCACAGGTCAGCTGATTACAGCCTATACACACACTGTACTGCATTGTGACTTGTTCTTAAGTCTTCTCCCCTGCACCACTACAAAATACTTTCAAAATCCCACTTTAATCTCTAAATATATTCATTTTCCTGTTTACAGGCAAAGTCACTCATCTACAATGCAGACAAGAGCAAATAAAGCTTTTTATAAAAAAATTCTCTTTATTCTCCTCTGCCTGTGTGCAACATAACAGATGTTCAAGCTGTGTAAATTCATTAGAATTAGAATTTAAGTTGAAATAGAGCTTGTATTCACTTGTATTAATACTTATGTTTATAATTATATTAATATGGCAGGTGAAGTTTCAGTTAGCTTTGCACAAAAAATAGCTGCTAGAAATGTTCTCTAAAGAGCTGCTGGTAACTTTTATTCCTTAAGTAACTTTCACTTTGACTTGACTAGAGAACTTGAATCAGTAGTGGATCTTTTACCAGAGTATTTTAAAATCAAGTATCTGTACTTCTATTTAAGTGCAGTATGTCTGTTCTTTTGCCACCTCTGCACATGTGCAATTTGGCTTTCTAATCTCCTCTGTTTTATTTTATTGAGTATGAAGGCAGCCTTGTATGGCACTGCTAAAGTGTTTCCTCATGCAGTGGTGCAGAATGGGTGTGTATGACACAGGCAGGAAATTAAAAATATAAAATACTTCCAAGATATGCTACCGTGGTAAGTCAAGTAGAACCGCAGTGCTGCGCGACCTCAACATTGACATTCAATCAGCACTGGGGGCTGTTTGGGTGAGAGTAAGCCGCCTGACTGTCAGTGCTAAAAGGGTTCAGGAAGTCCAAGGCTACTGATCAATAAATGTGAGCAAGCATACCAAAATGCATGCTGGCTACTTACACATAGTCACAAACACACTGACACTTTTCACACCTGTTCATTAGACGCCCCCCCCCTCCCGCTTAAGGAAAAAGCATTACACAGCAGGAAGAGCCCTCTGCACACAATGTACACATCTACACATACTCCTTATTGTTTATTTGCTACACTGGACTTATGATTGGGGTTACGTTATCTCCCTGAGGCTGCTACGAAGCATTATAGCCATCCTCCTGTACACGTTATTAAATGTTCCTGTCATTATTTCTGATGACTTCTCAGAGGCATTCGTCTGAAAATAGAACTGCCTTGTTCAGTGGCTGTCAGGCAAGAAAGGTCTGGTGCTGGAAGTGCTAGAAAAGAGATGGGGGTGAGAACATGTGTAGTGAAGAGAGGGAAAATCTGATCAAGTGAACCAGTCCCTATGTTTGGCACTAATGATGAGCCTGGAGGAGAAGCCTCTTTCCACTCCCCAGATGTGTATAAGATGGTAGCGTTAGGTAGAGTGTTAAAGAGATGAAGAGAACATTGGCCCATTATGGTAACTGTCTCTGCTAAAACGTTAAAGCGATGCTTAAAAAAATTCACAGTATTGTGGTCAATTTCGGAGTTTCTGAGTCTTGACTATTTATATCTTTCAGACAGCAACTGCATTTTTAGTTTCCTGTTAAAATCAGAATTAACAGATGGGACCATGGCAGTGGAAAAAAACATTTTAAGTAACTTTTTATGTGACAAAAGTGCAGGGGCTCTCTTTAACAGCTGCGCCACTGGTGAATTTAAGAAAACTCACATTATGTGTTGTTTTTTAGGCAGTCTCTTTTCGAGCACAGAGAAAGTGAACTAATGCTGGCGTTATGAAAAAGGATTCCTCTTAGTAAGAAACAGTTGAAATATCAGATGTCAGTCAGTAGGGCTTTAAATTTCTGTATGCAACAGCAAAGACAGTTTCTAGATGTTGTTTCAGAGAGTTTTGCAAGACAGTGTTCATTCACTGTTCATTTAAATGAGAAAGTCAGAAAAGAGGAAACAAACAAAGAAAAAGTGTGATGTTTATGTTATAGGACTGTGACACCGAATTCCCTAAAAAAAATATTTTCTGCTTAATCGTAGTTAAATTGTGATTGATTAAAAGAAAATACCGAATTGTTTTTCAAGAAATTATGTGACAACATACAAAATAGCTGTATTTGGAAGTTGCATGTTGTCACATGAAGACTATAAACTGTATAGTGACTTCCCTGGGAAATGGGAAATCAGGCTAAAACTTAGGCAGAAAATAATAAGCACTTTACATTTTCATTTGTTTGAATTAGGCCAAAACTCTGATGTAGTCTTTAAAAAGCATCGTTTTCAGTTGGGGACCAACTAAAACCTTCTTTTTTTCCAAATTTAACAAGCTCTGGCTGCAAATAACTAACTTTCTTTGGGCCCAATTACTGTCTATTTATTGAACAAGGCATTGCTGATTGATGTGTGTTCACAGTGGGCGATACATGATTCATAGCCATTTTTTCTTTGAATATCATCAGGCATAGTCCACATGTATGTTAATGAGTCATGGCTGTAATTAGCTCAATGAATAATTCATTTAGTTAACATTTAAAAATGTATGCCTGCATATGATACATGCATCAAGCCCACAGAAGAGGAGTGTGTCCTCATGCACCATTTGCCTCACAATAGAATGATCGCTGATTGTCAGGGCTTCAGCTTGATTTCCTTTTAAATGGAGCCAGGCAGAGCTGGCCGGCAATTTCCAAAAGAAATGGTAGAATTAACCTCTCAGTGTTTAATTTAATATAAACTCAACATTCCTCCACTTATACAGAGGAGTACTTGGCTATCACACTATTAGTTTCATGTTTTAGTTTGTAAATATAAGCTCACTTCTAGCCTTAAAATATTTCTTTCCATTAATATCTATCTACACCATGGCTCCAATAGTTATCACTCTTTTATGTAATCTGTATGATTATTTTAAACCTTTAAGACCTGATCTAATTCCAGTCACTTCATAGTTTCACTTTGTGTGCTGTGTCTGTTATGTGTAAGGGCATAACATTCACATAGTAGGAACATAGTGTAGCACTCTTTAGCCTTGAGCTGACTGGCAGGGGAGTCAGAGCACTGAATGCATCCTCGTCTCAGCATTACCCCCAGCTGTTTATATTACTGATGGCTATCATTCTACTTTTCACTCATCCTGCTTCTCCCGTCTTCCCAGGAGATGTTCACGAGTGACAATTCCTGAAGGGGGTTTGTGGAGTGATTCGATAGAATAGATCCTTTCTAACAATAATCTACACCGTGTCTCTGGAGACCTGCTCATAAACAAGAGTGGACACATGAACACGCAGGAGAACACACAACCACACAGGCACAATTGCTCTGCTTCTACCCTGTGCAAGTGGAGGGACTGGCACCATTTCTGCTTCATCTCTCCCCTACTCTGCCCTTTGCTCCTCTCATTTTCCACCTGTCTCTGATCCTCTGCCTCTTTTACATTTCAATCCACCGCCTGTTCATCTTCGTGCTGACAGTGGAGTGAGCAGAGAGAGAGAGCAGGAAAGAGGGAGTTGTCCCCTTTGGGTAGCTAAGCGATTACCGTTAGAAAGATCCAGTCCCTTGCATCATACCTCTCACAACCTCCTCTGCTCTCACATTACTCTGTGGGAACTCTATTCTGCCTTCCTTACACGTCTCGCGCCTCCACTCTTCTTTCTTCATCTTTCCTTATCTGTTTATTCTTATTCCATTTATGACTCCACTTGTCTCTAATCCCTCCCACAAGTAAGCCAGTTAATTCATGTTTATGAGCTTCAACGTATGTGTTGTAATTATTTCTCATGCATCTGAGGAGTACCCAAATATATATATTTGAAATAAGAGTTTTTAAAAACAACCTTCCTCATTCAATTTGAAACAACTGGATACATACTGGATACATACATATATGCATACTTGCATTTTCTGCCTGTGCACACGTGTTTGTAAGAGTATATCCCAGTATGTATTAGCATATGCAGTAAGATGCTTCAGGAGCCATTTCTGCTTGCCTTATCTGTCTGAGTGGAGAGCTGGCTGCTCCAGCAGCAGAGCCAGAAACCACTGCCCACTGCTTAAGTGGAAAAGGACTAATCCCTCCTCTCAAAGCCCACTCTAGTAAACACCACTTCTCCAAAGCCACCCATGCACACCCAGCCTGTCCAGCCATGGTCCCCAGTAGTCTGTGTAGGTTATGTGGGGTGGATTTATGTAGGTGGGTGCAGGGATTTATTGCTGGTACCTGATCTCATATCAAATAATTACCAATACAACATTTAAGAGGGTTTTTTTGTTTTCTTTTTTTTAATCCACACTCAAAACTTATTTGTCTTTCAGATGCTTTAATAAGAACTGCTGTGCCTATGCGCACTTTGTTGAATCGATATACCAAATTTCCACATTCATTACACTTCATTTCCCTCATACAAAAATACATATTGTTATAGAAAGTGTAGAAGTGGAAGAACTTTAGGAGACTGAACCCATTTAACTGCAGGAAAGAGGAACAAAACTGTTAGTGAAATCTTCCTAAATGGGTTTTCATTTGAACCCAGGAGGTGTCATTCTCAGATTTCAGTTGGTAAATGACCTCCTCCTAGTTTGATGTCTTCAGGGTACAATTTATTCTAATGAAAAAAGATTACATCTTGAATTAAAAAGTGCTCAGCTCTGACCAATATACCAGGATGAAGTCAGCTTGGAGACAATCAAAAGATCAACATTTCCTGCTGTAGCTTTTAATATAGTCCGATCTACAATATCTGTTTGAATATGCATGTCATTGCTATCCCTGTATCATAGTGGTGAATAGTTCACCAGTACTATCAGCAGCTTGGCACAGCACTGATCAAGGACGTATAATGATTTAATGTAAAGA
>VUQG01001702.1:7959-35741 GCA_015106755.1 Etia nguti | reverse complement strand
TACCTGCTGCCCTCTGGCAGACGGTATAGAAGCCTGCAGACCAGGACCACCCGACACAGGAACAGTTTCTTTCCCCTCGCCATCTCGCTCCTAAACAGCTGAACTGTCACACTGCTCCCACTGCCAGACTGCAACTGCACCTTATGTACATTCTGTGGTATTCATTTCACTTCATTTCATTCCTGTCATCCTGTATTTTATGTATATAAGATTTAGATTGGTTATTTATGGTTGGTTTACACAGCTTGTGTAGGTTTGTGTATGTATGTGTATGCATGTGTAGCTGTATATATCCACACGCGTGCGATTCTGATTCTGATTCTGATTCTGAAATGAGGCAATCACCCCTACTCAAACTCAAGGCTTGATTTTACCTGATTTTACCTGCGTGAATGTCTTTAATCCTGATCAGTTTGTGAATACTCTAAGCATGAATGTTTTTCATTTTTGTTAACTTCCCTAGGTGCAAAGGGTTAAATTGGAGGGCAGAGAGATGGCAAGATCAGTCACAGATTATCTGTCCAGACATTCATCACCAATCAGACTGCTGCTGGTGCAGACAGTATCCTACTCCACAGCATGCTTCAAAGTAGGAGAGACAGAAAGAAGTGAGAGGAGAAAGCAAGAGAGAAAGCCTCCGGCCAGAAGAGTCACATGAAGTAACCTCACAAGGCTGCATACATGGACCTCTAGCGTGCAAACTTTGAACATACTTATATTAGCAGTCACGCAGCTTGTACAGAAATGGTAAACCGCCATATGGTGCTACTCACATGCAAACATCATTTAATCTTGTGGCTTATGTTGGTTTTCTTCTGCATTCCTTCATAATTTTGTTTATAATTTACTGCTTTTAAACTGAAAGTCATTTCAAAAAGTCTATTTCTCACCCTGTGCTGCTAGGACTCATTTCTGGGGAACTGAGAAATGATGCTGTGCCCAGATTGTTTGGCATGTTTACAAACTGTCACTTAATTGATGCTGAAATATTCACACTACACAACATGCATTGATATATTATGCATACAGACATTGACCGAATCTCCTCATATGATTATGGACACTGACATGCACACTGCTGCACACTATTCCCTGTAATGTCTGCAAACCAAGGTTAAATTGCTTGTCTTGCTTCAAGTTGTGTATTAGATGACATGAAGGAACATAAGACCTCTCAACAGCCTCGACATTGCTCAGATACAGCAGATGGCGAAGTAATTATTTCTATACTGGCTTACACAACCTCTGCCTCTAAGGGTTTGCTTTTACATACTCTGAAGTAAGGGTTCAATCTCTAAGCTTTCAAAATAAAAACTGGAACCTCAGTTTTCCCCATCCACATCAGTAGGAAATAAATTTGGTGTGCACACAGGCCAATAAACTATAACAAAAGCTGACAAAAATTGATTGTATCTGGCTATGATCAGTGTTCTTAACAGCTCCCCGCAGACTTGTAAGTTGACAGGATGCAGTTTCACCTTTATGAAAAACTTCAAATAAAGCAACATTCAGTGTATTAAATTCAAAGTTCAAAGTGTGAACAAAATTATGAAAACATACACGGCTTTAGTGTTGTTTAACTAGGCTTCACTGGTCCTGAAAAAAACACCAACATGCAGATGGAACGTAAAGAAATGCCACAAGAATTTTATGAGGTTTGATGAACTCATGTTGTTCTGATTACGCTTAAGGTAAGAAAATAGGAATTATATTTAATTATATTTTTATATTTTATTATTATTTGCGAAGTTATTTTGTTAAAAATTAAGTTAAAAAAATAAACATGTAATGAAATGGTTTAAATTTTCTGCCGTGGAAAGGGTCCAAACAGTTTTAAGCTTATAATGCATGTCTGTATAAATAAGGAACTACTTACAGTAGATTAGTTTCTCCTAAAACCTCAGGGCGTTTCGTGTGAAAGAAACCTCTGCTGTACATAACCTCCATAGGAACGTCGAGAGCACCCACAACACAAGCCCCAGCTTGATACATTCAGCGTCATGTACAATACTGAATGTCTGCCACTGTCGGGTCATTTTTCTTCCACCTTTCTGTTTTCCGTGCCCCTTCAATCAGTAGACAGGGTGCCATGACACAACTACTTATTAGTAAGCAGCAGTGGGCAGGCAGAGATCGCTTTGCAAAGACAAACAACTTAATTAGTGGCGGCACAGCTTTAATAAGTTCAGCTCAAAATAGTTTGGAAAAGCTGGTGAGAAACCACACTGTAATTATGACTGTGCTAGATTTTGATTCCCAATTTATAGGGGAGGCCATAATTACTGTGTTTGCGGAGCTTTCACTGTATTGTTGGTATTCTCCTGAATGTGAGGTCAACAAGTGTGTGTGATGTAAGAACTCACTGTTAAGAAGTTTTCAGTTATGTGACGCTCATCTCTCTGGGAAAATCCAGAGAAAGCCTGTATATGTTAAGTCCTTTCCGCAAAGAACACTTGGGTTTTATCTTCTTGAATGTGCAAGACTAAAGTTAGAGTTGTGGTCCTTAATTTAATCCCGGTAAAGCCTACGATGTAGTGGTCTGCGTCATTGTTTGCACTGCTTTATGCTCATGTACTGGTGTATCTGCACTGCTCTGCCAACACGAGAGAAACTGAGCTGATCATGTTGAAATTGGAGCTAATAAATAATGAACAACTGAAATGCAGGAAAAAAAATAAGACTTCAGAACAGACTGAATCTATACATAGATTGTATGAAGCATGAAAATGGGAAAACAACATACTCTACATTGGGAGAACATTTCATATTGCATTAGCATTATCAGCAAGCTAAATACAATTGCAGCCTATTAGATTTTAATAGAGGCACTAGCCATGTGATAATTAATGCACTTCAGTGTGTTTACACTGCAGAATACTACCAAGTGGACCTCTCAGTTGTTGCATGTCATGCTACAGTGTAGTATATGCATGCGTGTGTATTTCTGTGTGTGTTCACATTCCATCTGTAAGGTGTACTGAAAGAATTTTGCATTGCCTTCCGTACACTCTCAGCTTTTTATCTGTCTAAAAATGTGCTACAAAGAAGAGCAAATAGAGAGATGATTAAATAAAAAACTTCTGCACTGCTACACAGCTGCTCACACATGCAAATATATACGCATCCCACTAGGGTTTTTAGTCTTATTCAGAGCAGGATGAGAAGTGCCGGAGCAGCAGTCATCAAATGCACAACGATAAATTCACCTTTTCTCATCATTCAACTCGCTCTTCGGTATAAACTGTGGATCACTAGGGCCAGGTTTAGGCAGGGCAAATTTGCACTGCTTCCTTTATTCAATTTGTGCTACCAATCTGTGGGTAATTAGTGCTTTATTATTAAGGTAATGGCTAATTACTCAATAAGGGACTGGGACTGCCTTCCAACATTGCAGTTCAGTGGCAAGAGAAAGATTAAAGGTTTAAAAGTCTTTATAAAGGTTACAGTTCAAAAGCAAATAAATAAATATGTAAAAAAAAATCATATATTCAGGAGATAAAGTTGCATTGTTGGATTATGGAAGTGACTTGTGTCACAGACATTTTCAAGTTAAGTTCCTCCAGTTCTATTAAATTTAATGAAAAAAAACTGCTGAGCTAAGTTGCCTGTCACAGCGATTAGCATGTTGGATTGGACTCTGGCATGGGTCAGGTCACTTGATGCAGCAGGGTTAGTGGTTATTACAGAGTAGGCAGCTTGATTAGCCTGCAGGGTAAAACCCAGATACTTCCAAGTATGTGTTTGTGCTTGTGTTTGAGTGTGTGTGTGTGTGTGTGTGTGTGTGTGTGTGTGTGTGTGTGTGTGTGTGCGCGCAGGTGTAAATGTGGATTGTGTGAGTAGGTGGGTACTATTGTTTTGCCAAGGCCAAGACAGGATGGTGACCCAGAGCCAAAGACAAGAAACCGGTAGAGCAACTCACAACAAAACTGAGCAGCCATCTGTGCCTCTGAGCTTTGAAGCATAAATTGTTGAGAATCAACCCACCCACTCACACAAGCACAACCTATACACGTCTATACTATGTAAAATTACACAACATATTCATCAGAGAGAAACTGTGGATTTGTAGAACATGTTGTGTGCATCATCCCTAAACATTTCCCAGTTTGTATGAGAACGAATTCATAATGTAAGACCCATGAATGAACAAAAGAGTTCATGGATTCAGCTGAAAACCGTTTTTACAGTTGCTACTATAATTAAGCATTTGCTTTGTCAATGCATTACAGCCCTGTGCATCTGTACCAAAAAAACATACACGTGCATTAACAGGAAGTCGTTATATTTCATTCAAACACAACTGCCAACAGTCATGTTTTTGTTTTGTTTTGTTTTTAACATTAAAGAAAAAAAGCAAGAAAACAATAATAATGGCAATCATTTTTAGTGACCTGACAGACAAAAATATTACTTTTATATTATTTTTTGGTTTTCTAGTGTCTCACAGCTGAGAAGCCATGCAAGTGCTTTTTTAATGGGTGTGATGATTTTAGCGAAAGTGTGAGGACTGCCTCCACACAGTGTTAACAACACATTCTGTTCCTCCTACCAAATAAGCCCACAGGGTTCAAGTACAGTCTCTGAACAGACACACCAACATGCACAATGCATGAAATCAGAAGCATGGGAGACAATCAGATTTATTTATATTGTTCACAAGGCTCATCTCAGCACTTGATACCAAAAGACAGAATGAAATATATAAAGCACTTTTTTTTTTTTTAAGTGGATGTGTTTGTTTTTACTGGTGGCATGAGCTTAAGATGTAATCATGTGGAACTCTGATCATGTGTGAATCTACAAATGTTCTTGTTTCTCAATATTTCCATCCACGGTAGACCTCAAAAGTGTTACAAGTCTGTAGTAAATGGGACCCAATTTTGCCTTCAGCACTGACTTAATTCTTCGTGGCATAGATTCATCCACAGATTCATCCATAGGTGCTGCTGGAAACATTCCTCAGAATGTTTTGTCCATATGGACATGAAAACATCACATATTTGCTCTAAATCTGTCTGCTGTGCACTCATGATGCAAATCTCCCATTCCATGACATCCCAAAGGTGTAGCACTGGATTGAGATTTTGTAATTGTGGGGAGCCATTTGAGTACACTGAATTTAATTTCATGTTCAAGAAGTGATTTGAGCTTATTTGAGACATAGCATGTTGTCCCCGAGAAATGGTTACACTGTGGTCATAAAGGGATGGACACGGTCAGCAACAATACTCAGGCAGGCTGTCAAATTTAAACAATGCTCAACTGGTAATAAGGAATCCAAAATGTGCCAAGAAAATATTCTCCACACCATTTTATCACCGCCGTGAGCATGACCCACTGATACAAGGCAGAACGAATTCAGATTCAATATGGTGTGAGATAAGGGATGCTCTTCTGCACACCTTGGTTGTAACAAATGGTTATTTGAGTTGCTGTTGACTTTCTACAGTCTTAAAGCAGTCTGGTCATTCTCCTCTGTGATCATCAAGGCATTTTTGCCTAGAGAACTTCTGTCACTGGATATTTTTTGTCCTTTTTGGACCATCTTCTGTAAGCCTTAGAAATGTTTGTGTGGAAAATTCCCAGTGGATGAGCAGTTTCTGAAATTCTCAGAGCAGCCCATCTGGCACCAACAACAATGCCCATTAAGTCATTTAAAGTCACTTAAATCACCTTTCTTCCCCATGCTGATGCTTTTTTTTTCAGCAGGTTGTCTTTACCATAACTATAGAAAAGCACTGACTTACTGCCATGCGGTTTGCAGATTAGATATTTACGTTAACAAGTGGTTGAACACTTGTTCCTAATAAAGTAACAGTGAGACAGTATGTGGATGTTTTCATGTCATTTGAATGCATTTTTTTCTTCTTTTTTGTAGCGATGCTATCACTAGAGCTGGCGTTTGAGTTTTGATCATTTTAATCATTATTAGTTAGTATTAGAGTTCAAGGGGATTTCTTCAAATTCTTTATTTTGTCCAAATCTAGATTTTCAACGTATAAAGAAATCTGTAAAATTGGAACCTGTCAAAGTCTCAAATTTTATACCTTATTTATCAACTAATTTTGTATAACACGCAGAAATAAGCTAATCTTCTTTTCTTCTAAAAGGCACATATAGTCAACAATTCAGTTCAGTTGGTTCAATTCAGTTCAGTTTAAGATGTTTGAGCTTTTGGTTGCATGTGCTGCTCCCCTTCAAATCTCCTACATTTCAGCAGGATTCAGATCTTTGACTACCCATTCCATAACTCTTCATTTCTTCTTCTTGATCCGTCCCTGAGTGGATTTGCTAGTGGTACTTAGGATAAAAGGTTTACTTACAGTTTAAGCACTTTTTTTGATATGATGTGAAATTCATACTTAAATCACATAATGTTCCCCCAAGTCAGCAAAGCAACTCCAAATACTAACATTTCGATCACAGTGCTTTGCCAAGAGATTATTCTGTTGAAGAAGCAACTATGTCACTGATTCATCTGTCCAGAGCACATTCTCATTCTAAATACTTTTTCCTGTTTGTATAACCACTTTATAATTAAAGATGTATCCAATTTGACACCATCAGTTGTGACAACTGCCTACAGATGCTGAGAGATATTGGGACTGCCGGTCACGGACAAATTGGCAGTCATTTGAAACACTAGTAGATGTTTTGATGCATTCTCAATCATCCATTTATAAGATTGGGGAAACCTGCAGTCAGCTGAGACTGAAGAAGTCACTTGGATGAGTGACGAAACGAAACGTTTCTCCCACAAAACGCTACGTCCAGATGAACAGAATCAGCTTTTGGAAATCTGTCAGAAACACAGAATCTCAGGGAGATCTTTCTGACAGCTAATTGCTCCCAGGTGAGGTTTAGAGTAAGGCCACTCTTTCCTCTGTCATTAGCTCTGGGGTAGTGTTGGCCAGTTAACCTTGTATGAGGAACAGAAAAATTGACCTCCTAAAGCCAAAGGGGAAAAAGTCCATTATGATGTGTGTAAGTGCCAGGTTGTCTGTAAACACACAGGTGCATTTACTGAACTGGCAAAACCCTGGTTGATGTGCATGTGTGTGTGTGGGGAGTTCATTTTTCTCCAAAACTTCCCATGTGATAATTTGGTATTTAGGAAAAATTCTGAGTAGAGATTTTTACAGACAGTATTTTTGCTACTGTATCCGGTTCCTCCCTTTAGGGTCATCACAGTGGATCCGTCTCACCCTCCTATCCGCTGCATCCTCTTCTCTCACACCAGTGATCTGCTCACATTCTCTTACTACATCTGTAAACTTTCTCTTTGGCGTGAAAATGTTCTTGTGTGTCTTTAAAATTCTTTGTCCAGCGTATCCACTCTCTCTCCTCTGCAGGTGTTCAGACCATCTCCAAAGATCCAAGCTGACCTTACCCTCTGATGTGCTCATTTCTAAATTACTTCCACCTCCATCTTTGTCTTTTATGTTAGTGTCTCCAAACCATCATAGCAGGTCATTCACATCTTGTAAACCTTCCTTTTCACTCTTGCCTCTGTCCTTCCGTCACCGATCACCCTTGATGCTCGTCGTCACCCTGCCTGCACTCTTTTCTTCACCTCTTTTGTTCACTGTCAGTTGCTTTGAATGGTTGACCCCAGGTATTTAAGCTCATTAAGCATAAAAAAATTATGCAGCTTGTTGTGGTTAAAACGAAACTGAAAAAAACGAAACGATACTGACACGCAGGACTGATGTGAGGTTTAAAAACGTTTTAAAACCTTTTGGTACTAAAGGACTTTGAGATTTTGGTTATGTGGGAATGGACCCGATAACCAACAGTCTTTGCTCTCCAGGTCAGTGTGCTGAAAATCAAACCATTGCACAGAAGCAGCTCACCCCTGTTGCTAGTGGTCGCCCATCTCCTGCACCACCTCAGGCCTCTGCTGTGCCAGCTGGGCCCATGCCAGGCAGTTCGGGGACCCCTCAGCCTCCTGGGCAGCAGGGGTCCGTAATGCTCCCGATACAGCACAAGCAGAACCGCATCACGCCTATCCAGAAGCCCCAGGGCTTGGACCCAGTGGGAATCCTGCAGGAGAGAGAATACAGGTAGACACATTTACGTATGCAGCAGTGGTCTCACAATACTGCATGGAAACACTTCACATATACACAACACATTGCATTAAAGAATGAAACTGCCTGCATGAAATCAGTGGCAAAGGAAAGTTCGAAGATGAATTTATGTGTTGAGTTCAAACTGCTGCACATAACAAAATGCATTGTTCTGCATATGTGACACTACATGTTTTTGACTTGAAATGAATTCAAGTCACATATCCAAAACTTGACTGTGACATAAAGACTTGCCAGCAGAGTCTGCGAACGTTTGACAAGGGTTAAGGTTACAAGTTTTACCCGTATGAATATGATAATATGAGAAACACTTTGTGTTGGAACCCCTATGACCTTTCTTAAAGGTGTCTCGCATGCTCAATCACATTCACTGTTACCCCCGCAGGCTGTATATTTTTCTAAAAACAAAGATTGCTGAAGGAGACGTCGGGAAGCCTCCACAGACTTTAATCTTGCTTTGGCCCTAAGGCTTGTTTTTCTCTCCATAAATTTGATGTTGTTTTGATGATAACTTCTTCATGTTCTCTTGACTGAGCTGCATTGGTTTAGACATGATTAGAGAGAGACTTGTCCTCAGTTCACCTTGTTTGTCCAACGACTACATTGTGAAATACTGTGCCTCTGACAGTGTTGTGGAACAGGACTGCATTATTGGTAGTGTTATGTAGTAATACGTTATAAATATACTCCTGAGGCTGTTGAATAATCAAAACAACTTTAGATCTTATTGATTTAATGCAGTTTTCCTTCAGAAAGCCACCTGATGATACTACTAAATAAGTAAACAGCTCACAGTGTAGCTTCTTATCACATTTTAGATGTGTGAAGAGGACCAGAACTCGCACTGCAGGCAACCCACCACCCAGAGAAATAGGGAAAAAAAACTTTCAGTAAGACTATGCAAAACATGCAGGTTTTATGGTTTAGTTGGACCCGGAGTGTCAGCAATCATCTGTGTTAACATGCACCAAAGAAGCTAAAGAAGCACTTGGAAACCAGACTTTAAGCCTGAAAGATACTTATTGAACAAACACTCAGTATGCAGGCTATATACAGTTCTAATGAAGGTAACTGCAAAACAAAAGATACGACAAAAAGTAAGTGCCATGCTAGGTTCAGATGTTGCAGATTGCTATGAAAGGTGCTTACATTTAAAAAAAACAACAATAGTTCAGTTAACATGGAGGATTTTATTCTGCAGATATGAATACAGGCATGCATTAGCATTTGGCTCGTCCTTTGGTTGAAAACCACTGCTATATACTATAGTCGATACACATGCATGCCACATTATGATTCATTCCTGTTTTAAACTGAAGAAATTGATGTTAGAGTCTATAAATGTTGTATGTAGAGAATTTCTAGAAAAGATTCGCAAACAATAAAATAAATATTTTAGAGTATTTTGACACAATGATCATCGGACTCAAAGTAAACAAAAAATCTTGAATCCTGGTTTTTCTGAAAGCTGTTAAAACATCTGTACTTTTTTTTTCATTCTCCAGAGCCTTGTATATCTTACAGTGGGAGGCACTTTGCTAGCATGGCTTGGGTCTGCTTGTTGCCTTCAGTAGCAAAGCAAAACTATCCTGAGTGATCATTTTGATCACACTTCTGTTGTGATGGGAGAAATCTTTACCAGATCTCAAGGCGAATCAGCATCATCCAAATTTCCAATGATGTAAATACCTGACAGCATGCGGTGGCCAAATGCCTCAGTGAAACACTGTATGTGCGTCCAGTGTACTGCAGTTTAACCAAATGTCTCCGTAATGTCTCTCAGACTGCAGGCTCGGATTGCGCATCGAATCCAGGAACTGGAAAGTCTGCCAGGCTCCCTGCCTCCGGACCTCAGGACTAAAGCCACAGTGGAGCTCAAGGCTCTGCGTCTGCTCAACTTCCAGCGACAGGTACACGACAGCTGCAGCGTTTCTTGTTTCACGTGAATGCATTAATGTAAATCCATAACTGCAGCAGCTCGTAGTCCAGAGGAAGGGGTTCACTTTTGTCATCACTGGAAGTTCATCGGATCACCTGCCGTGTGAGTGTGTGCGGCGCTTTTATCAATAAATCCACGCTGGGCTCGTTTGCTGCTCAGGTATTCTTAGAACAGAAATGTCATTTCTACTGATTTATGTTAAAGGTACATCTGCATACAGAGTTTGTAGTTCTTACTCTCAGTCAACAAAATACATTCATCCATCTAAAAATACATTTGTTTTCTTTAGGCTGAGTTGTATTGTGGTTTTGTTTTATCGACAGTTTCAGAATTCTTAATTTCTCTTATGCAGTAGTGCTTTCTAATGAAGTGCACCAACCCTGTTTTTAAAGGAAGCTCATTCATACATGTAAAAGTTTAAATAGAAGTCAAATTGTTCATTTTAAGACATTTGATAATACAATAGTGCCTCAAGCTGCAGTTTATGCACTATTTTCAACTCTTGTACTCAATTTGTACTTTAGAGATACAGGTTAGATTATATCACTTTAGAGTTTGATGTTTTAACCCGTCAATGAATATCCCAGCTGAGGCAGGACGTTGTGGCCTGTATGAGACGAGACACGACCCTGGAGACGGCCCTCAACTCGAAGGCTTACCGGCGCAGTAAGCGGCAGACGCTGAGGGAGGCACGCATGACCGAGAAGCTGGAGAAGCAGCAGAAGCTCGAGCAGGAAAAGAAGCGCAGGCAGAAGCATCAGGTGAGTCACACCAGAGTCCATGTAACAACCCACAGAGGTGGAGTTTTAGGGCTTGGAAACAGCACTTATTATATCATTTGTTTCTATCTTATTGTTGTTCTTGTAAAAACTGCAGGAAATCATAAAAAGTATTCATGACAATTTTTGGTTAAAAAATCAAAACGCTACCGTCTCATTTCCTGCAGTCAAAACAAATACAACAAAAGCAATCAGAAAACTGTCAACAGTGCGACGGCGTCCAGCAGGAACTCCGTGTGAATCCGAAGTAGATGACAAGCTGACAGGAAGGGAAACTCATGTGGTGTCAGTTTGTATCTGCAGTGACGAGAACAGAAACAAAAAACAAAAACTTGTGACTTGTTTTCAGGAATATCTCAACAGCATCCTTCAACATGCCAAGGACTTCAAAGAGTATCACCGCTCAGTGTCCGGTAAAATGCAGAAGCTCACCAGAGCGATCGCCACCTGGCACACCAACACAGAGCGTGAGCAGAAGAAGGAGACGGAGAGAATCGAGAAGGAGAGGATGAGGAGACTCATGGTGAGGAGCGCCAAACCAAAATAAATCTTTTTGGAAGTCATGTGTTTTAATAAATGCTCAAAGCAAAAGTTACTGATATACAGGCTGTTGTTTCATTACAGGCTGATTGTTCACTATACTGGCTACAAGCACACCACAGCTTATAATAAAATAAATGTGTTTGTTGCCAGCAAATAAAGGATTCGGGCCTTGCCTAAAGCCTGCTGAGCTTGGACCAGCCTGCTGGTGCTGTTCTTATGATGCCAGTTGTTACCCCTGAGCTCAGAGTTGGCTTCACTTCATTGAGTGAACAAATACACATGATCCATGATACACTTAGACATCTGTCTAAGTGTTGCAATGCTGCTCTCTGCATCTGTATAAGAAATGCCCCCAAATGCGAAAGCAGACCAAAACTGAACCTTTAGGAATTAGTATTTAGTGTCGGTGATGGTCTCAGTGAGAAACAGGATGTGACTTTCCACTCGTTTTCTGCTGCTCATTCGACTCATTAAATCAGAACTGGAGTTTGTCAGCTAAATAATAGCACATGATACAAACGTCCACAGTGTCGTGCTGCGGCTCTGCGCTCCTGTTTCGCACTTCTCAGCCCCCAATTCAGCTGCCAGCGCTGTTAGTGCTGCTGAGCCCTCATTACATGCATGACTGAAGAGAAGAGACACTGTAAAAGTGCACGAGCTCAGCGCATATGATACGGACAGAGGAGGACTTTGCCACAGAGACAGTTTACAGCTAAGGTCGCTGGTGCAAATACACAGTTTAGCCAGTCTATTTATTTGTTTTTTTTTATTATTATTAAAAGCATGTCTTGTAAAGGATCTATTTATAAATAGTCTTGAGTGCTGTTGATTTGTGGTTATAGTAGGTAAGTCAGATGAAAGCTGTAATAATTAGAGATCCTAAAGGTTAAACTGTCGACTATGTGAGTGCAATGGAGTTTATTTAATTCTGTCCTGTTATTATAATGGATCATTTACACTTTATTCTCAAACTGATTTTCAAATACTGGAGCTCTCGTCTTTAATTTGATGTCACTTTGGCTCAACCAGGCAGAAGATGAGGAAGGGTACCGAAAACTAATCGATCAAAAGAAAGACAAGCGTCTGGCCTACTTGCTGCAGCAGACGGATGAATACGTGGCCAACCTCACCACCCTGGTGTATGAACACAAAGCTGCTCAAGCTGCCAAGGAGAAGAAGAGGAGACGGAAGAGAAAGAAGGTAGGAGGACGAAGGTCAAGTGTGTGCTCTGTGCAGCACTCAACTTCAGACAAACATAAACACAATAATGTGGCTGCTGCTATTTATCCTTACGTGAAGGATATGTGACCTGCTCTAGGATGACATGACATGAATTTGTCATATTCAGTTCAGGGCAGTTTGTTTGCTCTTCTCTGAGTGTTCTCAAATGCTCCCAATTAAATTATTTCACTACCACTACACTCACTGGCCACTTTGTTAAGTACACCAGTTCAACTGTACATTAATGCTCATGTTGCAGCAACTCAGTGTGTCCGGCCACGTAGGCGTGACCAAGACAACCTGGTGAAGTTCAAACCCAGCATCAGGTCAAGGACGATAAATGGCCTGACTGCTTCAGGCTGATTGGACAGAAACAGTAAGACAAATAACCACTCGTTGCAACCAAGGTATGCAGAAGAACATCTCTGAATGGGCGACATGTCGAAGACCACTCATGTAAAAACAGGAAACTGAGGCTACAGCAGATTGGATAAATGTTACGTGGCCCGATGAGTTTTGGTTTCTGCTCTAACATTCAGACTGTAGGGTCCAAATTTGGAGTAAACACCATCCTGCTTTGTATCAGCGAGTCAGACTCCGAGTACCACCCTACCTATTGTTGCTGACCACGTCCATCCCTTTGTGATAACGGTGTACCCATCTTCTGAATCTGCTTCCAGCAGAATAAGGTGTCACAAAGCTGCATGGCAGTAGTTTCTTGAACATGAAAAGTTCACTTTATTCAGTCCTACACAGTAACCAGCATCATGGATGTGCAGCAACTGTGTGATGCTGTCACACACAGTGTGGACCAAACTCTCTGAGGAACGTTTTCAGCTACTTTTTGAATTAAGCATTTCAGAGGGCAAAAAGGGATCCATCCTAGTGCTAGCAATGTGTACCTAATAAAGTGTCATGTGAGTGTACAATAGGTAAACATAGAGCACCTCAGAGTTCCCATTCCCTTTAACAGGCCAGTGGTAAAAAAGCACACCATTATAGAGCCTCTATTATTATCAGTGTTATGAATATGCAGCTTTGATATGAGTCAGTGTTTTGAAGAAAATGCCATCTGATTGGTTGATGTGTTATTTATATAGAAGGTGGATGGAGATGGTGAAGGCACTAGTGCAATTGGACCTGATGGAGAGGTGAGTTACTGTACATGTTAAATTTAAAAAATATGTCTTTTTTATTTGATCTGCAGCTAACCTTGAGTTTACTGAACGCCACCTTATTGTTTAGCATGATTCACACAATAGCACTCTGCACCTTACCTGCTCAGGAGTGAACTGCAGAGGAGACAGAGTTGGTGCTGAGATGTGACAGCAGTGGACATTTTTGGTGGAGACTAAAAGCAGCAATAAAATCACATGAATTCTGCACTTATGTTCAACAGGTGGATGCAAACATGAATGAATGACAGTCGTACTGATGGATGTATAAATAATCAGCTGTTAAAAATCAGTTACTGCTGTTTCAAAGAGTTTTTCAGGGTTCACATCCCCCCCATGTAGACAGATGTTCGCTCTTTGTCCTCTGAATATATTTAACTTTCATAATTAGTAACACTGATAATTATTCCTCTCATGCATTTGCTGAGGCTTTTATTGCGACTGCTACAGAATCCAACCTACTCTGACAGAAAAAGAAATAAATAAGGAGCAGAACAAACAAACAGTAATTATCCATTGAGAGGCAGACTGCACCCTGGGCGATTGTACAACAGAGACATGTTGTAAACAGTCCTCCGAAAGCAAAAAGACATCTGTGCTGTTTGTTTGTTTTCAGTCGTAACTTTCCACACTTTTTAATCATGTTCCTCACCTCCGTGTGCTGCCAGAAGCTCAGGCTGAACTTTAGTGGCAGGTTTGGAAGAAGCACTCATTGATATCGTAGCAGTTGTTTACCTCTAAAGGGAACTTTGGAGGTCTGAAAGTTTGAATTCTGAAGACGTCGGTTCATGTTGGGATTTATTAGCCTCATTTTGTCCAGTTGAAATAATTTATAAATTGATTAATAAACAAAAGCTTTTGAATTGTCTGTATAAATTTATGTTTTGTAGCTTTTGTTTAATTGGGGTTATGGAATTAATAAAAAGTGTTTTATGTTCATTATATGCAGTCATAGAAGCAGCAGAAGCTCAGGTTACATCAGTGGTGGCTGATGAAAGTGAAGCTTTGTGGTTTTCTCATTTCTAAATGGATTTGAAGATCTATATCAAACTTTGATCAATAGTACGCCTCTGATCTTAAAAACTCAACAGCTCATTTCTTTTCAAAAAAAGTTAAAAGACTAAAGTTTGAACATGAGTTCAGATTTGTTTATGCATGCTGCTTCTTGTGTTTCCTTTGTCCTGTAGCCAATGGATGAAAGCAGCCAGATGAGTGAGCTGCCTGTCAAAGTGATTCAGACTGAGACCGGCAAAGTTTTGCAGGGAACCGAGGCCCCAAAATCCAGCCAACTGGAGGCTTGGCTCGAGATGAACCCCGGGTGAGTTGCATAGCACTATTGTTGGCTTCTGATCACTTTGAAATGAAACTGTTTGACACTCCAAGATTCTGCTAGTGGCAGTCAGTGTGTGTTCGGCCACGGTGGCTCGTAATGCTCACACAGACTTTATGTAACGCCAAGAACAAAACTTATCAAAATCATTTCCAAGACAATTCTTTAAAGTCTAGAATTAAGCATTGCTATTTTTTGCAGTGTTCATTTGCAAAGTATTCCTGCACAGTGGGAGAGAAAAGAACGGCACTGCCGTAGACTCTTTTTACCCCTCAGCCATAAAAGGCTGATGGGGTATAGTCGTCACCCCGCAGGGCAGGCGGGCGTCATGCAAAGTGAACGCGATGGCTCGACGAGTAAAAATCTCGGACGAGCTTGGATCTTAGTGACCTTGGCCTCGAGGTCAGGGGTCAGAGTCCAATAACTTGAGAAGGAAGTCACCTAGGATTTTGAAGTTGATACCCATCTTGGTATCCTTGATAGAATTCATGCGTTTTCATTTTGCTGGTTTCTCAGTGGAGCCAATATAATATGTAGCTATTCCACCTGACACTGTGGTCCATGAAAACACATCATACTACACTCGCTGTGTTCCCTCTGGTCTTAATCAGCGCACAGAGCTTGTCCATGTTATCACTAAAACGCCCATCGTTTTCTCCATAGCACCTCCAGGATAGCAGGTGTCACTCTGGGCAGCAGAACAGTGAAAACGATCAGATGGAAAAGATTCGTCATTGCCAAGAATACCAAGAGAAGAAAATCCAATTTGACTTTACACGACTTTAAAACAAAAAGCAGCAGTTTCAGTTAAATTATACTGAGCAAGAAAAATCATTAAAATAAAAGACAAAAATCAAAACGGCACGAGCTGCTGCAGCAGGCAGACAATTAACAAGGCAGAAAAATGACCTAATTAATAACATTACCTAAAATGTTTTAGATTTTTAAATCATATTCAATAAAACCAGGAAATGTAGTGAGCTTTAAGATGATCTCTCCACACTCTGATGATATTGATATTCTGAATATCAATATCTCCGAATCAGCACATCTCCTTCATATTTAAACATGTTTATAGTGTGAATCTTTTACTTGTCTCGCTCTCTTTATTTATTTATTAAAAAACTCCCTTCACTATCTGGAGAATTGTTGCCTGTTAGGAGATAAATTCTGCTGAAGGTCATCATTATGCTTCTGTGACGGGCACAGATGTTTTAATGAGGCTTTGTTTTTCTCCTGTTTTTCTGTTGCTGGTGAATCTTCTTTTGAAAACAGGTATGAAGTGGCCCCACGGTCAGACAGCGAGGAGAGCGGCTCAGAGTTTGAAGAGGAGGTAGGTGATTTTCTCATTAATAAACTTTAAACTTTAAATTGCAAAAATTCCACCAGGGGGCACTGTACACTTTTTTATCCACATCAAAGTTGCTTCTTTGTTCCACCTGTGCTGGTGTTATTTTATTAAGCACGCTCACAGTCATGTGTTATCAATTTTACCTTATAAGGAGGAAGAGGAGGCGGCCAAAGGAGAGACAGAGGAGAAGAAGATAATCGATCCGAATGGAGATGAAGCCACTGAGAGAGCTGCCAAGAACATCATCGAGTATTGTATTTCCTTCTATTATCTCCTATTTACTCGGCAGATGTTGCATCAGCTAGAAAGAAATGTTCAGTTCACACAGGCTGGAAGTTGAGTGTAGAGTGTTTTTTAACAACCTGAAAGATTTAAAACATTAAAAATAAAAAACATGTTCGAGACTCCTTCTGGTTGTCCCTGCAGGAGCCTCACAAATAAGCAAATAAACAAACCTCTGGCCGTCTTTGTATTGTACGTGGATTTCCAGAGGATGAAGAGCTCAGACACTTGTTAGTATGAGCTCCCGGGGTCAGGCCTCAGTTAGGTGCCATTAAATTCAATTTGAAAGCTGGTTCAGTTTGAGTTAGGATACTTTTAAATGCTCTCTCTCTCTCTCTCTGTCTCTATCTCAAATGATCAAACACACATTCAGGTCAGCCAAGCAGGATGTGGATGATGAGTACAGTGTTCCCACTGGCCAAACCAGCTCCCAGTCTTACTATGGCGTGGCCCACGCTGTCATTGAGAGGGTGGAGAAGCAGTCGTCACTGTTGATCAATGGCATGCTGAAACAGTACCAGGTACACACACACACGTATACAACATGTCTGCTTTTGTAGAAGGTGGCTACACCTCCCTGTGCCTGAATCTACCAGAGGTCTCTTCCTGTTAACAGGGAGTTCCTTTTTTCCACCATTGCCAGGTTCTCCTCATAGGGTATCAGTGGATTGTTGGCTTTTTCTCTCTAATATTGTATCTTTGAGGTAACTTTTTGGTCCAAGAAATCCAATAACATAACAAGAATTAACAAATTAGTCAGGCAAGTGTACATTGGTCACAATTGCAGATAGATGGAGGGAACATATAGAAACACTTGTTGTGAAGCTTCTGCTCTTTTCCAGCTTTGTGCCAAACAGTGTGTCAGATGTTTCCTTTACCCTTGGCTGGTCTAAAATGTCGTTCTTGCCGTTAACTGGTTCGACCTCATTTGTAAGCGCTACCACTGGAACTTTGGCGTGAGTGAGCAGGGCTTGCTAACTGTTCTTGGACAGCTTGTCCTGATTCTGGCTGAACACTGTGGCCCAATGCTGCCACCAGTAGACACATCTAATTTGTCTTGAATGCCCTTGTGAGGACTTGAGGTTCAGTTCAGTTCTACTGAGACTGTGAAAAACATCTAAGGTGTCCAGCTGGAGCAACAGATTAAGATGTTGAAAGTCTAATGAGATGGCAGAACGCTGCACAGAGATTTGCAGTATCATGCAAAGATATCAACTCTTTCAGCAGCTATTTTATCTTCAGTCAACAGCTCTGCGCGAAACAGACGTAATGTGGATTTTAGAAAGCAATCCACCAGGAATGTCTGCTTGCATGTGGTTGAAATTGCAACTTCTTTCCAAATGAAAGTTGAGTCAGATTGTACCCTGTCTCAGCAGACCGGCCCCTTCAAATCAGCGAGAACTGATTTGCAGAGCTAAACTTTGTCTGAATGTAGCCTAATGAGCACAGTCACATGGGAAGCCACTCTCGTCTTTACACTCTCATCTCCCAGCCTGTCTCAAATGTGATGTGTTGCACATCCATGGGGCATTTTTAAACACGCATGGGTTCCACCCGAGCATTTGATGTGTGATTTGAGAGGAATTAGATAAAGTCATGAAAGATGATTGACCGGTGTGCTCCCTCTCCTACAGCAGTGCAAACACTGAGCTGCGGTCGGACAAACGGCTTGCATGGGCAGTCAGCAACTTGATTGCAAACTGAAATCAATATGGCAGCTTGTGTGAGACCTTAAGTACAAAACTAGTGCAGAAAAATGTATTTATGACAACATGTTAGCAATGAAATATGCCTTGTAGGTGCTGAATGTGTTTTCCTTTTAGATTAAAAAATGTCCAGTCTGAGTGGTTTCAGTGGTTTCCTGGTTACATAGACAATGAATGGGAACAAATGTTGTCTGCCTGATCTGCAAAGAACACCAACTTTGTATAAGGAACATTTTAGAGACTGTAAAGTTCTTGTATAGGTTTCAAAAATTGGACCACATTGGCATCCGAGCTAATAAATGTAAAAAAAATTATGAGTTGCTAAAGCTTTGGACACCCCATACTCCCCTTTAGACACACCCCTACATGCTGTAGCTATCACTGCAACTGAGAAGGACTGCTGTGTCAGCTTTAAGCAGAGTTTACACGAAAGCTGAAGTAACAGACTGTCTGCATACAAACAGCTTTAGCTTTAATTGGATCTTCATTCTACAGCTTTGTGGTTGTCTAAAACAAAGGGTCAATGGACGACAGCGTGTTCAACAAGTAGTTTAATAAAAGATTTCTTTTGGCTTTTTACACACAGAGGTTTTGATTGTGACTACAGTAACACGCGCTGGCGTTCCTTTATCTCCCCCTGGGTATTGGGACTTGATGGACTGCATCATTACTGCTCTGTATTTAAGTGTGTGTGTACACCATAAATGATGACATCAAAGTCTTTTCATCATTTTTTTGGTCAAGAGAACAGAATCTTGTTATGCTTTATGTTGTCATATATTATTCTAAATGCATTTTGCAGTCCATGCACATCTATTTTTGTTGTAAATGTGAGTGAAACAGTCAAGCTGTCGAGTCTTGCAGTGCCAGCGCCAACTTCCTGCTGTGCTTTCAGTGCCACCAGTAACAGCTTCTTTTTCATAATCACCAAACGCTACCTTTAGTATGAAAACAGGCTACTGATGGCAAGAAAAAGTTATTATAAATTTCATTTGATAAATGAGATGAATTCACACCTCAGATGTTAAATACTTTTTATATTATTGATTCATGTAAACAAGCATTATGTTTCGTGGTAAAAAATCCTCTCAGTCTCTTAGAGTTCTGGACTAAACTTAGTAACTTGATCTGGAAACTAATCAGCAAATTAGGTGATAGTTAAAATAACAGCTTGAGCCTGAAATGTATTAATGTTCTTCAGTGCAGGTAAATTAAGCCTCTGCTCTCTGTGATGATGTCCTAATGTATTTATGGAGGGCGTTGCCTCGCCTCTGGACATGGAAACCAGTTGGTTTCAGGTTTTCTGAATGTTCCCGAGTCTGTGGGGAAAGAGCTGTTGACTGTCACAAGTCTTCGGTCATAGATAGAGGCTTTGTAAACAAACAGATCTCCTGTTAGGCACATGAATGCATCTTAGTCAAGCCTGTCTGCCTGTAGCGATACAGACACCCTCATCTCGTCTTCAGCTGCAGTGTACATGACCGTGAGAGATATATTGGCAGAGATCTGGAACTGGCAGCTGGGTACAGCTAGCATTTGTTTTCTTTCCAGTCACAGTCATCCTGTTTGCAGTCATCCTGTTTGTCTGATTTATGGTGTGCCAAATTTAAAATGAGATATGGTGTGCTGCTTGGGGAAAATTGGACATCCATTAATCGGATCAAATGTCTGCAGTATCAATATATATAGCAAACCTAAATTGACAGAGACTATGCATTCAGTTGGGAATACATTTATTTTCACAGCCTTCATCTCTGGAATTGGCTCTGCTGACAGACATGCATGTAGTATTGTGCAGTTTATTGGTCACCTTTTCTGTTGCCACTGTCCTCCTCACCTTTCCCGTTTCCTCAGACTCTCGTTCGCTGATTGTTTCCCCACAGGCAAGCCACGCAGCTGGTGACAGTTATTTTTCTCCCACACTTAAATGCTTCAGGGTATAAAATGCTGTGGTGGCAGTAAGATGAAGTTAGCTGGCAAAGCTCACAGTGAAAAATGTCAAATTAACTTCTTGACACGTCTAAAGGTTTGCACATTTACAAGTACAGAGGCAGAAGAAATGCCTTTAGATTCCATATTTTTGGCAGTTCTTCCTTTTAGGCTGTCACAGCTAAAGGGGGCATCGCATGACATTATGGATATGTGCGTCTAGTTATGTTTAAAAACTTGAAAACATGCATAATTTCTGCACATTTCTGGATTTTTCTGGATTAGGTTAGTAGTTCCAAACATTGCCCCACAACCCACCATCAAATCAGTCAGCAATAAAAAAAGGGATCAAAGATGAATTTCAGTGTAATCCGCTGTCTCTTTAACGTCTTTTTTTCTTCTTAATTCAACTTAATTTCACTGCATATTTTTGCCTGTCGCCATCTGCACCCCACCTGCAGTGGCTCTATCCCCCCACAGCAGACCCCGCCCCACAGTTTGAGAAATGCTGGATCAAGTGTGCTGCTCCACAGTGGGATGCTATAAAAACAAAGATTGCACCAACAAACGTACAGAACCGGGTGGATCAGGTTAGGATGTTAGAAGGATGGCTATGACATATTTGAACTTATATGATGAAAACATTAGAAGGCCCGTAGTGCTGCATAGACCATCTGTAACGTCAAACAATGGCAGACAGTATATACTAATGCAAATAGACCAGATCTGAGTCTGAAGCAACTGTTATGGGCTGCTTTAGCTTCATCACCTGATTGTTAGGACTGACCTATGATAGGATAAACACAGTAGTGCAAAGATGTCTTTACTTCACTTGTTGCCGGCGCCTGCGATTGGCTTCATATTTGGTTGGCTTCTTATGCACAGCAGCCATTTCAGCCATAAGGAGAGCTCCATTATTCATGTTGGAATATAGATGATCATAAACTCTGGACATTATTAATTGGATTGTCTTTTTAACATCTAGTTAGACGTGTATTTCTCCTTTTTCTTTGTCTTCACCCTTTTATTGTTTGTGCATTTCATGTCCACACAGAGCACGCTCATGCTCTTTTCTCTGTTTTTTAGATTCAGGGGCTCGAGTGGATGGTGTCCTTGTACAACAACAATCTCAACGGCATCTTGGCTGATGAAATGGGGCTCGGCAAAACCATCCAAACCATCGCCCTTATCACCTACCTGATGGAGCTCAAGAGGCTCAATGGTCCCTATCTCATCATCGTTCCTCTCTCGTTAGTACTTCTCTTTCAGTATCAATCATGGCTCTTATCTCGCAATGTCATGACACCCTAAAATCTAACATTATTAGAGTCACCTTTGAAAAGAACTTCAAATGATAATCACTCGTGTGAAGGCTTTCTTTTTGTTCGTCTATCAGCGGCACTACATGTAAACTACGACAAAGGTCCTTATGAGTGCTCCCTCACACCTTTCCTGTCCCTATAGCTTTTTCCATTGGTGCCAAGGAAACTGTTTAAGAGGCATAGGCTATATTTTATCAGCCTCAACCTTGGTACATGGACTCAGCATCCATTTGAAAAAGCACAAACAGCTTTTCAGCATGACTGGACCTGGAATTAAGGGGCACTGTAATAAGAAAAAAATGTGTATTTTTTATATCTTTCTAATAGATTTGTGCTCTCCAAATTCCCCTCTAGTCTCACAATGAAATAGTCTGAGCATTACATGGACTGTGATGGAAAGCAGGAGAGTCGGCGTTAGCTCAAATGAAACGTGTCAGGTGTTCACACCCATCTCACTGTGATAAGTCCAAATCCATGCTTTGTAATTATTCTAACCAGGTTTTCAAACCAAGTAAGTAATATATGAAGTACAGTGCATACTAAACAGGGTACGACAACACTACTGGC
Source organism: Etia nguti (assembly GCA_015106755.1). Taxonomy (NCBI): domain Eukaryota; kingdom Metazoa; phylum Chordata; class Actinopteri; order Cichliformes; family Cichlidae; genus Etia; species Etia nguti. The sequence goes on along the minus strand of VUQG01001702.1, from coordinate 13,507 downwards.
GGATATTTTTCACTTTGCATGTGCAAAGGAAATAAGTCCAGCTGCTCACAGCTGCAGTAAAAATGCATTGTGCATGAAGGTGCTTATTGTTATTGAAGTTGAACTGATGTTCTTAAGCCACTTCCTGTTAGTATGAGGTGGATGGAGGCACGGACAGAAGGCTGCACTCACACATACGCGTTTCACACATACGTGCTTCAAATGTCTCGCTTCTCTTCTGTTTTGTTTTTAGTTTTTTTGACACCATGTGCTGAATTGTGGATCTGCTGGTTTGCTTTGCCTGTGATAATTGAGGCAGGGTGCAGAGAAAAGTTCAGCCAATCAAATTGCATTTATTCAGATACTTCAGTGCAGCTGCTTGGCACACAGATCCTGTTATGGAAATAACCTGAGAGAGTACGCTAGTGACGGGTGCAGCTTGTCATTCAAAATTTAAACTGGAGGAGAAATGAATCATTGCTCTGAGTAATCAGACCATCTTATGTAGCCAAAGTGTGTCACATGCAGCTAAGTTCATGCTAACTGCTAATGGAAGCTTGCCCTGTGAGAGAGATACCACCTGACCCCTGAAATGGATACGACATTACTGCTCTAGTGACTGCAGCAGAACAGTGAGTAGAAAACAGCACAGGAGGATGTTTAGCATTAATGTTGTGCGATATGACCAAAATCCTATATCCCCGATATAAGACATCTATCGTCCCGGCAACGATATAAATCACAAATTTAACATTTTCTGTAAATTTTGTGAATCTCGGGCAGCTCGACTTGCGTGAAGTGTTTCCAGCTGGGCGTCGTGTACCTGGAGTCGAGTGTTTTAACCGATGCATGAAACTATACATTTTTAAACATAAGTTGTAACGGCCGCCGTTTAATTTGTGAGTATTTATTACACAGCGTGCTGCGGGGGAAAGCCTGTTCTAACGTTTGAGTCTAAGGTTTATTTTTTAACACCTGACGGCTCTTTTTTGCTTCTCATCCATAAACTCTCTCCATACTTCTTCTTCTTCTACATTTTTATTCTCTCCATACTCTTTCACGTGATTCAGTTTATTTTGAAAAGTCTCAACAGGATCTTCAGCTTTATTGTGAAAGGTTTATGTGGAAAATAAACAAGCGGACGGTGGAGCCACGCGGTGGTTTTATCGTCGTTGTTGCTAACGACAACACATAAAAACAGGCGCTTGTCCGTCCGTAGTGTGGTGATGTTAAATGTAAGAGAAAGAGAGAACTTAATATAGCCACTACAGTGACCATCAAAATCATGAAAAACATTGCCGCAACAGTTTATTTTGTGACACCACGAAACAAACGATAGCATAAAATGAAACGATAGATGTTTTTATATTGTCATCCGATATAAATCGTTATATCGAACAGCCCTAATTAGCATGTTTGAGTGTGTTTTTGGCCCGCGTAAAGATGCTGAATTTTAGTATAAGACTGTGTGTGCATCTCATTATAGGGTCAAATGAGCCATATTATTTGATGGCAGTTTTATAGATGAGTAGAGAGACTTGTTCTTGTATTTATTTTATCTGTGGGACCGCTCACATGGTCCTCACGAACACTTTATTACTGTGCAACATTAAGGCTAAAAACAACCCATAATGCATTATTGTCCATTAAAAAATAAAATCTGATAATGTGAATAACTGATGACTTTACAGGGTGTGGTCGAAATAAATCTTTAAAACTGTTTTTCTCGTGGTCAGAGTATGGGAATCTCTCCAATGACTGATACAGCTTCATGAAATGTGTGTTCCCCCTCATTGTTTCTCACTTACAAACAGCAGGAAACCAGCGTGCTGTTGTTCAGGGGTTAAAATTCAAAGTGGTTCAAGGTTAATGGCTGATGAAAGTGTGCTCAATGCTCGCAGGCTTAGTGCAGAAATTCAGTTAAGAAAAACACTCGTCTTTTTAATTGTTATTCCTTTTAATGTTGGTTTCTAACTGCAGGTGTTTGAGGATGAGAGTGAACAATGGTTGTGTTTTTAGAAGCAAGCCTATTTTTTTAATGATTAATGAGCAGAGCACTTTTTTTTCAAGTGATGGAAGCTGAGCGGAGGCTTAAATCTCTGCTCAAGGCCACAGTGTGTAAAGTGCTCTTGAATATGCATAGTGTGCAAATATGGAGTAGAGCCTAAAACTGTCTGTTTTTTAGCACACAGCAGTATGTCCCAGTGTGCCACTGAACATTAAAAGCTCATCTAGTCTCTTATTATGAAATAAAATGCTTTTGAGCTGGTGCATTTTTGTGGTTTCTTTGGTTTCTTTTCGGTCTTTTGATTTTTATCCTGTAAATTATGTCTGAGTGTTGATGAATCTGTACTCTTAGAAGATTCTGCCTTTACTGCTAAAAACATTCTGACCAAATTTAAATGCTGTTTTCAGGACCTTGTCTAACTGGGTGTATGAGCTTGACAAATGGGCACCGTCTGTGGTTAAAATTGCTTACAAGGTGAGACCAACCTTTTGTTTTTTTTAGTCTCTTCTCTTTTTTCGCATCACAGTTGTTCAGGTTTTCTGCTTTTTACGACAGAAGCTTGTCTCTTCTTTGTCTCTCCCACATATAAGGGCACTCCTGCTTTGCGTCGTGGGCTTGTGCCTCAGCTCCGCAGCGGGAAGTTCAACGTCTTGCTGACCACCTATGAATACATCATCAAGGACAAGCATATACTGGCTAAGGTGAAAAGGATTAAACCACTTTCTTCTATCTATAATGCGCTTCCTCACTTGAACCCTGTTGCAACATCTCAGTCTTCACAAACATCCACAAAATCAGCAAAAGGAAATTATTGTGAGCTTCCATCCACCACTGCTGCCGAAGCTCCAATCACCAAAACATCTGGAAAAGCGACAGAAATGTGATTGTTGTTTGTTTCATGCAGTAATTTGAGGGATCTTAAGTTTCCTCGCTTTGCTTTTCGTCTCTTCACTTGAATAAATCATGCATCATGCATTATTCACTGACGCTCGCTTTTGCACTTTGTACATTTTGTTGTTATTAATGCACAAACTTTTCATCTTCAGCTAAAATTCAGATTTTTGTTTTTCTCACTCGAGGCTTTTTAAAGGTGAAATATGTGCATCTGGCAGTAATTGCATTTTATTAACATGAAAGTTTTGCAATAACACCAAGTTTTATTACTTGTGATGAACAAACCTGATTCCAAACATGTTGGGACGCTGTGTGTGTAAATACAACACAATCTTACAAAACTATATTTTATTCAAAGTAAAACGGAAAACATGTCAAGTGTTTAAACTGAGTGAAATAATTGTTAATTTTGTATCTGATGGCAGCAGTATGTCTCTAAAACATTACGCCATGTTTGCCATGTGTGCAGCATCCTCTCTTATTTTAACATCGGTCCACATCATCAAACATCTGGAGCTGAGGAGAGCAGCAGCTGGAGGAAAGCTCCGGCCTTTTATTGCCCCCACCCTGACTTTTTTTCAGATGTGTTGCTGCCATCAAAATCAAAATGAGCCAATATTTTACCTAAAATTGTGCATTTATTCAGTGAAAACACTTGATATGTTTTCTCTCTTCTGTTGTGAACAAAATATGAGATCTGCAAATCAGTGCATTCTGTTTTTGTTGACATTTTACAGCTTTTTTGGAATTGTGCTTATAATGCATATTATATGACAAGGGGCACAAAGAATTCATCAGGTCAGATGAGAACGCGTGAATATCCATAAACATGCCAAATAAAAGGCAGAGTTAGAAGTTTGTTATTTGTATTCAGAATTATTCTGCAGCCTGACGGTCGTCAAAGTGGAAAATCAAAATCCTGCAGTGACGACTGAGATACTTTGTAAACTGAAATATTTTAAATGCTAATTTGCACTGAGTTTCTGTTTTGTGTCACCTACAGATTCGCTGGAAGTACATGATTGTTGACGAGGGTCACCGCATGAAGAACCACCACTGTAAACTGACACAGGTGTTGAACACGCACTACGTGGCTCCCCGTCGGCTGCTCCTCACTGGGACTCCTCTGCAGAACAAGCTGCCCGAGCTGTGGGCCCTGCTCAACTTCCTGCTGCCCACCATCTTCAAGTGCTGCAGCACCTTTGAGCAGTGGTTCAACGCACCCTTCGCCATGACAGGAGAGAGGGTAAGTGCCAGGAGAACTACCAGTATTTTAGTTTTAAGCTAACACTGGCTAATGCTAAAGTCTGGGTTTTGCAAATCAAGTTAATAATTCGTTTTAACCTTCGTAGATCAAATAGTAATATATAATGCATTTTGTTTTGGCATATAATATAAATCTAAAGATGTTTTACAGTTTGGCTGCTGTAGTGATCTCATCAATGGCAGAAACCATCAGAAGGAACCTCAGGCACATAAATGGTTAAAAAGTCCTTCATGTATTTTGGATCAAGGCCATGTAAAACTTTTAAAGTGATGATAAATACAGACATTATCATCCATTATCAGAAAATACCAAAGCTTCTGTGTAAAAATTGAAATCCTTTTAAAGATTGTAGTTACAGGCTTTCTTCCTGTAAGGGGGCTGTTTTTTTGCTGAACACACAAATACTTCACATTTTCTTAAAGCTGTTAGAAGGACCTGCTTCCATCTGTTCCCCTCAGCTAACTGCTTTTCTTTGCAGCAGTCACGTGTGTCATTTCTCCTGACGAGGAAGCAAAGGGAAGTTATTTAGGTCATTCATATCTAAAATTTAGCACGGCTTATTTAAATGCATAAGAGAGAATGTTTTTATACTCACTGTATTAAGACTCTGCAAGTGTTCTGAATGTAATTCTAAGTATCCACAGGGAATTTTTCCCTGCCCCTGAAAAGTTCAGTGAGTCTCTCAAAAACAGGCAGATGTCAAAAAGTAATAAATATCAATAAATAGATAAGTTATTGCACCTGAGAGTTATTCTGGGTGTTGTCACTGTTAGGAGTGACATTTCGTGTCCTTCTCTACATTTAGAAGCGGTTTCCTCATTGACTTGTTCTGCTTTCGATGCTTCTGTACCTTCTTCCAAAGCGCAGTAATATTTCTCTCTGCTCTGGAGAGACATCGAGAGTTTGCAATTTCAACAGTCATGGGACTGCGGTTCAGACAAAGGTCCCGGTTCAATGCTAGGAGAAGACACAAAGCCCTTTGGGGTCGCGTCAAATCAAACATGCGAAGCTGTGGTCACCTCTCGTGTGGAAAAGGGAGTAGGCAAAACTAGCAAATCCTCCATAGCACTGCCCGCTCCCACCAAGTTCAGCGTTCCATCTTTAGATGACATCTATACAGCTCATCTCATATTGCTTTTTTAGATATATATAATTTGAAGTTATAGATGTTTTCTAAGCTGCAAAATAACTTATTTTTTACTGAAGGGAGCCTGTTCTGCCCATTTCCAGCTGTACTAGTGTTGCATGATTTAGGAAAAGAATATTTAAGTTTATTTTTACTGGAAGCTGAGCTTTCCTGCATTAGTAGTAGCTGTTTTAGTTAATAAAAAACAGTTTGGTGCCCTGGGTGCAACAGAAGCACCGTGGCCAAACATAACAATTTTTAATTAAAAAGGCAC
>VUQG01001695.1:0-10279 GCA_015106755.1 Etia nguti | reverse complement strand
TTTATATATAGTATATATATATATATATATATATATATATATATATATATATATATATATATATATATATATATATATATATATATATACACACACTTTGTACATTTCACTTGATTGTACATTCTGATTGGAGTGAGCAGGGTTGGTCCAGTTTCTGTTAAAGAAGGATCAAATTAAGGTGAGTAACAAAGACAGGTAATAACTAAATACCTAGTTATACACATTAACACATTTGACAACTTGACAGACCTTGTTCTCTTTCACATGTGTCTACCAGTTCAGATACACATACACACACATACAAATTCCTTAACCCTACCTAGTCGACAGTCTATCAGTCAAGTAAATCTTTTTTCAATTACTTTTCATTCTTGCCTAATTTTAATATATGTTAGTAAAGTAAAATAGATTTAATACAGCAGGAGATTCAAAACAAATGCTTTCCAACCACCATAAAATCTCACTTTATTCAAGCATGAACTGGTGTATTAGTTTCATCAGTCATTCGCTTAATGTAATGCTCTAATAAAGGCAGATCACAAACAAACAGATGAATTCAACATCATGATTATCATCTGTTTCACAGTTACTGTTAGTTACAAATTCATGCACCTGACAGTTTTATTTCAAAGTTTAATAAAGAAGAAAGCCTTATAGTTATGGATTAAAAATACATCTAATGGCTGTATAAAATTTTAATATTATGCAAAAACAGTTTGTAAAGTTCTGCAAGCTTGAAAGTCAATATTTGGTGTGCTCACCTATATTCTTCAAGACAGCCTGAACTCCCTTAGGTAACACCTTTCTTGTAATTTCTTTAAGCAGTCCTCATGACTCTAGACTAAAGAAGTCCTTTGGATGAGTGTTGAAGTATTTGTCCCACTGAAAATGCTGCGATGAACACATTCAGTTCTCTGAGATTCCTTGACCTGCATGCCTGACCATGATTCAAGACATCTCTTGTTGATTGCATTTTGTTCTGTTCTCTCTTCTCTGGACCTTTTGCCACTAATTTTCAGTCCAGTTCTTGTGTAGTTTGGCATAACTCAGCCTATTCTCACTGTTTCCCTTCATTAAGAATGACTTCTTGACAGCCACCCTACCACTTACACCCTTTCTGATCAGACTTTGGCAAACAGAAGATGGAACAACTGAACGCCATCTCTCAGGTCCAGTGTACAATCGTTGCTGATTTTTTTCCTATTTCTTAAGACACATTTTGTTTACATTTGGCACTTCTTTTGTCCCCTTTTCATCCAGTTTCTTCAAACCTTTAAAGGACTTCCCTTCACACCATGCCTAGATATGGCAAGTTTGCGGCTTTTTGGGAATCACCTTTGTTTGTGCAAAAACACTATTAATTATAAAATAAGTGTAAGATTGTAAATATATAATATCTAGTTGTCATGGTCCGGGGCTCAATATCTGCGGAGCAACGGGATGCTGCGGTGGCCACACCCTCGGGCTGGGCCACCTCCAACACACCTGCATCCCATTCGAGGCAATCACCGGAGGACTACTTCACCCGGCACAGATGACTGCTCCTCGCCAGTCCGTTAGTCACCCCTCAGTGGTAACTAGGCATTTACCTGAGAATTTCGGAATCAGTCTTAATCTTGTGTCTGTGTACCTAGTGATCAGCGTTCGGCGCTGGAAGCCTGCCACCTGCCTGTCCTCCTGCCTGTTTGCCTCCCATCCTCGTTCCTGCCTCCTCGGATCCCTTCCACGGACACCCACCCCTCCGAGTTCCACGATCCGGCTCTGACTGTAAGCTCTGACGTTTAACATTGTCTGGCCTTCACGCACCATTCCCCAGTACTCTATTAATTGTGTCTCCCCTTTTCTGTTCGCAGTTTTCCCACGGTCCCGATTACGGCGCTCCAGGGCTTTGTGTTCCCAGTTGTTTTTCCCTGGCTCGAGTTTGCAGTTTTGGTTCCCTTGATTTCATCGAGTTGTTTTGTTTATTAACAAACTTGTATAAAGTTCTGAGTGGTTGTGCATTGAGTCTGCTTTTGGGTTTCTTATCATATGTGTACACCGTGGTTCGTGACACTAGTAATATATTGTTTTATGTTTGTTTGTTTTTTAAAGTAGCTTTTCCAAATTTGATTTACAGTACTTCATGCTTCATTATACATTATGATAATAATTCACCTTTTCAAAATGGTCTGTCCCTGAAGAGCTTTGTAGAACTGTGTGCATTCTGTGTTACAAACATACTTAAGTGCCCACACAGTTACAGCTGCTACACACACATACTAAGTTCATACATTTACCACATTCTCTCCCATTTGTATTAAGGGTCAACATGAGTTGGATTTGATTTGAATAAATAAAATGATGAATGTTAAAATGACTCACAGGGTGGAGTTGAAGGGGTACCTGCGTGACTCACTCAGTGTGACTCATGATTGAAAGGTTATGCATGTGATTTGTTGCATCAGTAGGTAATACTGTTCATGTTATTTCTGCATGTTGACTGTGTCTGTAACTTAAATTCCTTTATTATTGCTCTTCTTATGAATATGTTCATCAGTGCTTCAGCCATGTCTTAATAAAATGTCCATGAAGTAGTGTCACTAACATTAGTGCAGTTATTCAGATGTCCATCCACACATCTCTTTCAAAGGAAATATTTATTCAATACCTCATTGGAATTATTTCAAATTTGACTCAAGCCACTGTTCCCCTGAATCACAGTGTATAACCTTGTTAATCAGTATAAGCATGCACCTTTTTTGCAATCCTGACTGAACTCTTTGATCTCTCACAAGTTTGAGGTTCATGGTGAAAAGATACATGTGCGAGTATTCCAAACAGGACTTCTATGGTGTGATGCAGCAATAAGAGTCATGCTAGAAGGTCTCCTGAAGTGCGCTAGGGGACAGGAACAGTAGAGGAGCAGCTACATTTAATCAGATAACAGTCTGGTGGCCTGTCCAGCCTCTTGCTGTATAGTAGCTGGGAAAGGCTCCCTGACCTGGAAGAAAATCGATGGATGGAGGGTTTCATTAGAAGTTTCTCCTATTTTGTAGCTGAGGTAAACTTTCCATCTGTCTTGTCAAATGTAGTACAGAATGGCCTGAAATCTTCAGATCTCTTCAAAGTGCTGCATGCTGCCTTTTTTGTCATTATTGTTCAAGCTGTCTTCTCCTGAATAATAGGTGTTGCCACCCAGGAAAAAATGTTCACATCATCACTGGTGTAGGAACAGAAGAAGTTAAAACAGGAAGCAAAAATATAACACAATTTTCTTTCAATGTTTTCCACCTTTGGCAACATGGCCCTCTCTGTAATCTGTAAATATCTAAACTCCTGTACATAAATACAGATCACTGAATTGGCATTCAGGTTTAACCCACATATACCCATGTCTCCAACCCACTTACTAAAAAGGAAGAGATGCAGAACAAGCTGAAATTATACCAAAGTGGAGTACATGCCAATGGTTGTGACATCACTTTTGGTGTCCACTGCCAATCACGAGGATGACGAAGGGAAGTATAAACAGGTCAGGACTCACTAGGTTTGTTCTGTTCAAAAACAAAAGTTGAGAGTGACAGACTTGCCTCACTAATGTCCAATGTTGTTGTTCAAGGTTGTTCTTGCCTAAACCTAAACCTGCCTAAGTAGTTTGTAGTACTTAAATCTAACCAGTTAAGGTTAGGCATAAAACAAGTGAACATAATACAAACAGGACATAGCTAAAACACCGGGCATTTGCAGGTCGCTAAATGGGACTATTTTTTCTTGATGACCAAAAGTGAAGATACTGCTGTTGGGCATCAACACCAAATGACAGAATGTGCGTAAGAGATAAAGAGCATATCTGCTGAAACAGAAAAAAAGTGATTAGTTTAGAATCAATCAGAATCAGAATTAATCCCTAAGGAAATTATATGGGTTACAGTTGCTCCAAGACAGTAACAATAACAAACTAAACTATTTAAATAATACAATATGTTACAGAGTTCACAAATTTAAGAAATAGCACTAATATATACAGAATATTACAGGGGTGGAATATATATGATTGACATTTACTCTAACCTGTAAACTTTGTCATTTGCTATTTTACTGTAGAGCGTGTGCGAAAGGGTGTAACTATTGTAATGTTTACAGTGTATGGAGGAGTTGTACGGGAATGATTTCGTGTGTCGTTCAGTGGTGCTTTTTGGTAATCTCAGTCTCTCTCTGACCATGGTCCTGTGACTAGCCAGCACATCATGGAGTGGGTGGGAAGTATTATTGTTACGGTCCTGGGCCTGTGGCCCAGTGTTTTGATTTTGTATTGTTGTTTATTAGTCTGTTTTCCTTTTGGTTCATGGTTTATGACTACCGGTGTTTTGGTTTCTGTTCTGTATTTCTTAGCTTGTGTATTCCCTCAATAAGCTGTGTGTTTTGCTTCCATGCTCCCAGTCTCTCGTCTTCAGGGTTTTCCTAGTGTTTTGTTATTAGCCTTGTGTTTTCAGTTTAGGTTTGTTCTTGTGAGTTTATGTTTGGAGTTCCTGCCACAGCGCAATAAAGCTGCCTCTTCTAGTTCACTGTGAGTCCTGCGTTTGGGTCCTCTTCTCCTGCCTGCACACAGCACACCATGACAATTATCCAGCATTGTCCTTATCTTGGACAATATCCACCTCTCAGACACCACCCTAAGGGAGTCCAGCTCCATCCCCACAACATTACTGGCCTTGCGGATCAGTTTATTCAGTCTGTTGGCATCTGCGAACCTTAAACCTGCCGCCCCAGCATGCAACAGGACTGGCCACAACAGACTCATAGAAAACCCTCAGCATTGTCCGACAGATGTTGAAGGACCTCAGCCGCCTCAGAAAATAGAGACCTTCCTGTAAAGTGCAGTGGTGTTTTTAACCCAGTCCAGTTTATTGCTTTGGTCACTTGCTCCCTAATATATCCGACCCATTAACAGGTACCATGATGGAGATAATCAGTGTTATTCACTTTAACTGTCACTGCTCATAATGTTATGACTAATCAGTGCAACTATTTTATATGGCTCAAGGTCAACGTGTACAGCTAAAACACTGCCAGCTGTTAAGACAACAGGCATCAGGTAATCAGACTTTCAAAAAAAACCAAAACAACGTCAACATTAGTCCAATTTGACTGGCAGGGAGATTAAACTGATACGTGAGTGTTTTTCAGTAACTTGTGTTGTCTCGGTTTTATGTTGATTATGGTCTGTCAACTGTCAAATGTTTTCACTTCTGTAATGGAAGAAAATTACCCTGGATGTTTGTAATAAAATGCAACCATTATCCTCGATGTATACTGAGAGTTTTAAAAAGCAAAATTGCAACAAATGAAACAATCAGCAGTGTGCAGAATAAAAAAAATTTTTTTTTTAAAAGTCTGCTGATCAGCATGCAGTGTGAGTGTTTTACACTGGCCCCCGGCATTGTTCGTAATCAAACAGCAGACAATACAGATGAGTCTGAATTCCTAGCAGAACAAGATAATGACAGATAACAGAATGAATCAGACTGTACTGACACCAATAATGATGAGCTCTCCCGTCTATCTCTTTGTGTCTTTTTGCTATCTTTTTCTTGCCTCTCTCTTGTTACTTGTATCATATCTTTCACTCTTCTTTTATCGCTATGTCAACATGCATACGCTCTTTCTATTGGAACAAGGCATTGATAAGAGGCAAACTAATTTTTGCTGGAACTCTCCCAACGCTTTAGAATAGTGTCACGCACCAGACAGCAGAACTGATGCATTGTTTCCTTTGGTGTTTATCCGCTTGCCCATAATGTTAATTTTGCACTGGAACAAAAAAAGAACAGCCGCCTCTCAGGGTCTCATAGCTTTGGTAACTTCACAAAAGCTTCTCCAAGATGACCGTTTCATTAACCACATCCTTTAAAGACGTTTTGCCAGGGTTCATTCCGTTTCTATACAAAGTAACACTAAAAGAAGGCTTATGATCGAACATGGAAACCATTAAACCATTGCCTGTTAAATCTGATATAACACAGAGCTGTTGCACAGCAAATGTGTGTTACATTAAAGTAAGCAGTCAGTTTTAGGAACTCCATGAACAAATTTAATTTCATGGAGACAAAGCTTCATCACTCATGCCTCAAAAAGTGAAGACCTATGTCGTAATCAGAACAGGTGGACTTTTGAGCAGACCCAGATAGCAATCACAAGTTATATGGATTTTGTCATAAAACAACATGAACAAACAGGAGGTACCTATCAGGTAGAAATTAAGATGAGGGCATAGAGCAGGTAAATATTCTGAGAATGAAGGAGAGAGGAGATGGGCCAACTGAAGAATCTTCAAGTTAAACTTCTTGTGGTTGGACATGTGAGTATCTGATGGTCAGATGTGGTAGGTTAAGTATGCAGGTAAGTAAAGATGGCTTACTTGCTTACAGGGGAAGTGGGCAGGCTGGTAGCTATAACGGTGAGTCCCTTTTTATAGGTCAGTCTAGCACAATGATTCTGTTCCCTTTTCCTTTTCTCTGGTTTACTTTCAGACACACTTTTCTTTGTCAGGCGGGCAGTGTTATCAAGTGCTGCATTTGCAACAGACAATGAATCCAAAAGCCACATATATGGGAAAGGAACTAAAGACAAGAATCCAGACTTAGAGCAAGACTAGAGATAATTGTAAATACACTGAAAACACTTGAGCCTGATTGCCTCTATTAGAGTAACAACAATTTGATGAATCGCACCTAAAATCCACTGCAGGTGATTAAGGATTGGGAATCATTTATTTCAACTGACCTCAAGCAGCAGCTGCTGATGCCATCTTTAGTGTGGAGGCCCAGGAGAAGGAATCCCCACCAAGCCAGCAGCCACTACCCTACACAGAGGGAGAGGGAGAGAGCAACAAAGAGAGAAAACAGAGAGAGTGCTAAGATCTACTGATTTTAAGTTTAAGACACTTTTTAGTTCTCTTATTTAAATCTGTGATTTTTGCTTTTCTTAGGGTTTATATTTTTTTGTACCTTTTTCCCGTACTGTATCAGTTCTGTTCTTGGTTCCTAGATTTGAATATTATCTTTCCCCCTGTTTAGTGTCCTCTTATGTCTAGGGATGGGTACCGGTATCCGGTGCCACCATTCTCCCGAATTTCTCCCGAAATGACCCGGCCCATTTAGACCGCGAAGGCCGGGTCCTCAGGAGGATGCAGCCTCTGTTGCAGCCCGCTGTTTCCGGCCAGCCAATAATAACGGTGACATTTAACTTATTTTATCCGATAAACACTGTAAATAACACAATATATATATGTATATGTATACCACTGCCCCCCCCCCAATGTCTCCCTAATTCTGAGGTCTCAAGGTTGGCAAGTATGCCTTCATGTTGTATCAACAGAAAAGGCTAACTTGGTTATCATTTTGCAGAAAAAAAGAGACTGCTAAAAATAAAAACATGAGAGGTTTTTGGACAATGTTTGCGTTCTCCATTCTTTAAGCACCGGTTCGAGCACCGGTTCGAGCACCGTTTAAGCACCGGCACCATTTCAAAAGTACCGGTTTGGCACTGGTATCGGATAAAACCTAAACGATACCCATCCCTACTTATGTCTCCATCAGTGATGTTCCCCTTGTTTGTACCCCAATTTTCTGATTCTTTATGCACAAATTAAAATCATGAAAATGAGCATGCAGAAACATAACGATTTTCATTCATTGCAAAGTGACAAGATTTAAATGCAAGTAAACCTTTTATTCTCTCCAGAGGCCAAAGTCTAAAAAGTGCAAACAGAAGTCCGGAATGATCATAAGAAGCTGTGGAAAACAGTCAATGCAAAGACTAAGAGGAAGACCAGTCATCACTGAGGAGTCAGGTTTGGTCATCACTACACTGACAACTGACTGGTGATTAGTGGAAGGAGGGGAAGGACACATAGGCCAAACTAACTGACGACAGATGAAGAACATGAGTGTGTGTCTGTATATACGCATCTGTAACAGGTTGTGGGTTGTGCAATAGGTAGAGCAGATGTAGACCAGATAAAACAAAAATTACATTTGTTCTTTTTAACATATTTGTTTAACATAGTTGTTCTTCCCAGAGTTTGTAAAAGCATTTGGAGCTGGCTGCACTATTATTCAACAAAACAGAGGCAAAATTTTAAAGAAACTCATTACTGCATGATTGATGTATTTTGATGTACTTTTTCAGTGGTGGCAGGAAGTATTTGCAATATTAATGATTAGTGGGATGCTGAGTTTATTTACCCTTTATAAATTATCTTCAGTCAGTTTGTCAATTTCATACCAGCAGGGGACTAATAGAAGTTGTTTAAGCTGTAATATTTTAAAATAATACCATGTTTTACTTGAAGCCAGGTTGGAAATGAGTTTTTATAAGAAATAAAGGTTAAATTTACACTGTAAAATATGCCAGTGACTCAGCAGTTACAAAAGGAACATTTTTAATGTACCTTGAATTGTCTTAATTAGTTGCTTTTAATTTATTCTTTGTTCCAACTTCAGACATGCAGAAAAAGGATTACAGTAATAACATTTTGATTGTGTTGGCTTTTTGCTTTAATACTCAAAGCTGACTAACGTGGCAAGTGACAAAATAAAGTTGTTTGTTAGGTAAAAAAAAAGATTGTTTCGAGTCTATATCGCTGATTTACAAGCTGCATTGGTCTTCAGTTCAAAGTCTTTGAAAACTGAAAGTGCTGCTCCAAATTGACATAATTAGTTATATAGCCCATTTGTCAGCAAAATACCTTGTAATTTAGGGATTATTTAACACTGAATGACTTCCTGTTTTTTGCTTGCTGCTCTGCTTACTAGCTCAATAAAGCTTTTTTAAATGAATAGTTGGTACTATATTAGCTAGTTATGCCATTAACCCTTTGTATCCCATAGTGGTCATGGCCACAAAGTGTCACGGTCGGACGGTCTTCCCCGGGCGATCTGGATTTTGATGTGTGTTCTCTCCCTGTTTCTCCTCTCTCCCAGCCGCGGGGTTTGTTTACGGAAGTTCGCGCTTCCGGGGAGGGCGTGGCTCAGACGGCCTTCCACCCGGAAGCTCCTCCGTGCGGCTGTGGACTCACCTGCGCTTGATCGCTCTGCCAGCTGCTTCTAATGAGCCTCCATCTTAGAGCTGTGGTATTTAAGGAAGATGCGCGGCGACAGTCGACGTCAGATTATTATTCCAAGCCGGTAGCATTGGTTACTTAGAGAGAAGTTGACTGTAGGTTTAATAGCTCCGCTAACTCTGTGTTTGCTTTTTCCTCACCTAGGAGTTTGGCTCAGAGAGGAGGATCGGGAAGCACTACTCACACACGGGACTGCACGGACAAAGCAGCACTTGGGGATTTCAGAGGAACACCTTTGGATTGCACCATTAACTGTTTGTGACACCTTCTTTGGACACTGTAAATAAACGCACTGTTCTCCCTGTTAACCAGAGCTCCGCATTTTGGGTCCTCTTTCTCCTGCAACCGTGACAGAATAATCCGACCAAAACCATGGACCCCGCGGGCTCAACTACGGTTCAACGCGAGCTCTCCCTCCAGGCGGAGGTTCTGGAACGTCATGAAAAGATGCTTAGACACGTCGCTAAGGAACAAGCCACACTCTTGCAGGCTGTAGTTGACCTTAAAGGTATGTTGACTCCTCCCTCTGGTGTTAATGTGGCTCCGCCGCGGTCCGTCTCTTCATTAGACGTGGCAACAACCTGTCCTCTTCCTCCTTCTCCTCCACCACCGCAATGGGAACATACGCCCGAAAAATTTAACGGAGAGCTGGGCAGGTGCAGGGGGTTTCTTACTCAATGCTCTTTAATCTTTCGACAGCAACCTACCGCTTATGCCTCTGACATAGCTAAAGTAACTTTCATGGTCGGACTTATGACTGGGCGAGCGCTTCAGTGGGCGCAGGCTGTGTTGAGCACTCAACCATTGATTTCTTACCCTGTTTTTCTGATCAAGTTTCGCTGTGTCTTTGATAAGGGAACCAGCCTCGACAGTACGAGTCATCGCATGTTCTTGCTGAGGCAAGGTAGGCGGAGTGTGGCAGATTTTTCTGTGGATTTTTGGATTCTGGCTGAAGAGACCGGATGGGAGGAGAACGCACTACGCGGAGCCTTTCTGAACAGTTTGAATGAAAACATCAAACGTGAGTTGGCCACTAAAGAACTGCCTAATTCATTTAGTGCTCTGGTCAATATGTGCATTAGGCTGGACGACCACATTCGGGAGCTCAACAGGCGCTCTGGAGAGGGGCGGCGGGCTGCTGCGGCAGCAGGTACCTCGACGGGGTTACCCTCGCTC
>VUQG01001694.1:20443-31072 GCA_015106755.1 Etia nguti | reverse complement strand
AGAGCTCAGTGCAGGAGGTAGATGATGGCGTCCTCCACCCCGATGCCAGGCTGGTAAGCAAACTGCAGCGGATCCAATGAAGACCTCACCAGGGGGCGCAGATGGTTTAGAACCAACCTCTTGAGGATTTTCATCAGATGTGATGTCAAGGCTACTGGCCTGTAGCTGGGGATGGGAGGTCTTTGGTACCGGTACCACCATAAGGCCCAAACATTAAAAAAATATGCATACTATTAATTTCTTTCCATGTTCTACAATTTGTTATCAAACTTATGCTTCACCAAAATGAGCTGTGTATGAGCAGAGTTCTTTAAGATCTCCAAGATTAAGAAGTTTAAAGACGTGCTCAATTAATATTACACAATTACATTGTTCTCATGATAAGAAGTGCTACTCGACTTGAAGAATACCTTTGATGACACTGGAGGCAGCTTTCAAATGTTTAAAAAATACGTTAGAGTCATGTCATCCTTTGCTGCTGTAATTTTTAACATCCATAAAGATTACTTGGAGTTATTTCAGATTCTGTCTTATTTATTTTATGTCCTACAATTGTTTATTTTTGTTTGGTTTCTGCATTTGTAGCTGCGGAGTGCTCAGACTTCAGATTCACAAGCAAAGCAGTTAAAATCAGGAAAATCCATTTGTTGTCAGAAAGTACATTTAACTTTACATTTTTAGTCTGGGCTCAAAAATCTTGTCAGTGTTTGCTGTGTCTGGGTTTTAAAGAGAAAGCCTGTTCTGGTTTTCCAAGAGAGTTAAGAATTCCCAGAAGACACATGACATCTGTTATGGTTTCCCTCCATAGAGACCAGCATCACCAGGCAGTGATCAGGTAGACCTGGGTTGTTGTTAGGTGGACTCTACAGTGGTGCCTGTGTGTTCCTCTTCATCATGAGCAATACTTGCCTAACAAAAACGTTAATTTAAGGTCCATGTTTGGAAAATGGATATAACAGGTGATGTTAGTATCAGAGGGAACCAATGGCAGAGGCTGTTTAGGCGGCAACAAGGGCAGAAAGCCAGTGGGGAAGGACAAGATGGTGTCAAGGATAAGGGAAAACATAACACTTTCCTGGGCATGATTTTGAAATTTAAGTAAGTATTATTGATTAAGCTGAATCTTTTTGCAAAAAGAAAAGTGCAGTTGTGATACCTACAACAACAACAAGACTGTTATTCAATTAGGCAGCTAGAGACGTAGAATGAACACATGTTTCTAACTATTAAGATTTAAAACATTTGACCTGAGATAATAGACACAAATCAGATCTAGATATAATATAATTTATTCCTGACAATAAATAATAAATAAGATACATTTTCATGTTACAAGTAATGCTTTGGTTAATCATATTGCTATGACAAGTCTCGAATCATAATATTTATGTGACTCTTCCCTCACGGTTGTTCTTCTTTCATTTCTTCAACATTTCTCAGCTGGAACGAGTTCATCATTGATCCAGCGGAGCAGTTTTATTATGTCTGGATACAGGTCATGACACTGCCCATCGTTTACAACTGGGTAATCATCATTTTGAGGTAAATTTGTGCAGGTGTGGTATGTTAGCGAATGTTAATGATTCCTAAGCATACAACAACAGTGCATGATAGGACCTCTTCTGAAGCAATGCTTGTGTTTTTTCAGGACTTGCTTCACTATGATAGCACTGAACTACCTCCCTGTGTGGCTTACTCTGGACTATGTGTCAGACCTCATGTATATGATTGATATGATCATCACACTTCACACTGGTAATTCTGTCGGTTTACAGTGAGAGTTCAAATTCCAACTTATTTTTGTCACGCGCAAGTTTTACATAACCCTTTGTCATCTTGAATATGGCAGTCTTTTCCCTAGCTGATTTCTATTCATGTGGCAGCTATAACTATAGCTATAATGAGGAAAAGTCAGGTGGATACTTTGTAATAGTTAGAGCCAACCTGTGTATTGATAAAGCAATTGTATCACTGAATGATGTGTATTCTAGGCTTCATTAAACACTGTTTTGCCTCTTCAGCATACTTGGATCAGGGTATCCTGGTCAAAGACCTGATTCAGTTGAGGAAGCGCTACCTGCGCTCTAAACATTTCCTTTGGGACCTGGCTTCCATTCTTCCTTTCGACTTCCTGTATTTTGCATTTGGCATCCAAACTCCTCTGGTCAGAATCAACCGCCTTTTGCGTATCCCACGACTCAACGAGGCCTTGGACCGCATGGAGACAAGAACCTCCTACCCCAACACCTTCCGCATCTCCAAGCTCATGATTTACATCTTTGTTCTGATGCACTGGAATGCCTGTCTGTACTTTGCGCTGTCCAGCTACATCGGCTTTGGAAGTGATCCTTGGGTCTACCCTAATATCACCAACACAGAGTTTGGCTCCATGCGACGTCAGTACTTTTACTGCTTCTGGTTTTCCGCACAGATTTTCACCACAGTGGGAGACATCCCCCAGCCAGAAAAGGAAGAGGAGTTCTTGTTTATGATCGCAGACTTGCTCATTGCTGTGTTGGTGTTTGCGTCAATTGTTGGCAATGTCGGCAATGTCATCACAAGCCTAAGAGATCGCGATAATGTCTTCTTCCCTAACCATGAGCTGGTAAGCTGATGGAAGAACCAAGCTTATTGAAAAGAATTTTAATAATGAAGACTGTGTCTGATAGCTTTTTTTTTTAGCTAACAATTTTCTTTCCTTCTTTCAGGTAAAGGCATATCTGCGTAGTCATCACATTAGCAAGGAGCTTCGAGAGCGTATCAACAACTGGTACCAGCATCTTTACATCAACAAGAAGATCATGCGAGAAAATGAAATCCTGGAGCAGCTGCCTCTACATATGAGGACAGAGATCGCGGTCAGCGTTCATCTTCGCACGCTCTCCAAAGTCACCATCTTCCAGAACTGCGACAGAAGTCTGCTGGAGGAGCTGGTTCTCAAACTAACACCTCAGGTCAGAAAGCTGGCAAAGCTGTGTTTGTGTTTTTAACTTATAGTCACCAATTTGTTTATAGAGCACACAACTAAACTGAATTGCACCTGCTCTCTGAGGAATGTGGTTCAGTAGCTTATTGTTATCTTGCAGATCAGAATTTAACGCTGTTGTTGTTTTACCTTGGCAATGCTTTTGGAATAAAACAATGCTTTGAGGCTGATGAAGTCTCACCTGGTTTTTATTTATCTTGTAGGTGTTCAGTCCAGGAGAGTACGTCTGCAGGAAAGGAGATGTGGGCCATGAAATGTACATCATCAAAGAAGGAAAACTGGCAGTTGTGGCAGATGATGGGGTTACAGAATTTGCTGTGCTGAGCGATGGGAATTTCTTTGGGGAAATTAGTATCCTTAACATCAAAGGTATGTTAAGTGATTTGGGCATGCTCTTACAAGTGAATTTGTTTAGCTGGTGAAGAGACACATGGACAAGAACTAGGTCAGGTCTTTTTCTTCAATTGTCTGAAAAAAAAACAAGACTTAGACTCCACAATGGAAAAAGTATTCTTCCAGACTATTAGAGATGCTTCAAACAGCCAAGTATTCTCTATGAAAGGAGGAAACATGATTTCTGCACATTTAAAGTGAAGAATCACGACTAAAGTTTTTTAATTGTAGTACAGCTGAAATTTAAGGTGGGCCCTATAATTCTGGTCAGAGTTTGCAAAAAGATGACACAGATGAAAGAAAAATGCTTCTGAAGGCATGTAAAAGTGTATAATTGGAATTGGAAATGTTGGTGTATAAAGAAAGCAAACGAGTTTAATTCCACGTGGTTGTGCTGAATTACAGATTTTACAAATTTGCAAAAATCTGTATAAATGTCCATAACACCATAACATACATACAACCCCAGGTCAAAAAAGTTGGGACGTGGCGTAAAATTTAAATAAAAATAGAATGTAAATCTCACAACCCCATATTGTATATCGAATAGAATATAGAGAATGGTTCATGTTTAACCCGAGAAAATGCAACATTTTAAGAAAGATTTCAGCTCATTTTGAATTTGAAAGCAGCAATACATCTATTAAGTTGGGACAGGGCCATGTTTGACACTCTGTAACATCCCTCTTCTGTTAACAACAGTCTGTAAACATCTAGGAACTGAGGAGACCAGATATAGGTGATAAGATTTTCAAAGGCTTCACAATTTTATGCTGGCAAACATTATTTTGAAATGGTATTGTGAGTAGAATTTTGGTTTATAAGATTTACAAATTAATATATTCTGGTTTTTTATTTACAGTTTAAAGTTTTTTGGTATGTGCAAAGAAGTCCCACAAGGTATTTTTGGGAGCCTCTGTAATTCCTACTCTATGATTGGTTTAGCTGAGGCTGTCAGCGGGATTTTTCTTCTTTTTTTTTCACACATCCAAAACTAATTATGGACTTGGATGATTATCAGTACTTTCTTTTACTATTTTTTTTTATTAGAGATACTTTCCTTTATATACGACTACACACTGATTAACACAACTGTACATCAGGTGGCTAATTTTTAACTGCAGTCCCTTGACAAGACATTCAAAAAAATAACCAAAAGAAATTGTCAAAAGGCAAAAGATTAGCATTCTTAGTAGTGCAAATTCCTAAAAACATTTAAAGGATAAAATATTAATAAAATAATATTAACAGCACAATACCTGCATTCATTCTAAGATGCTTATTGTGTAATATTTAGATTTATTGAATCAAATCTTTTTTTTCTTTTTTCTTTTTTACCTTTGGATACATTATTTTTTAAACTTTTGAAATAAAAAAACGATTTCTTCTTCTTCTTCTTCTTCTTATTGAACAATAAAACATAAATAAAGAACAATAGCAGCCACAATATTAATCATAATAAAATGTTAATACAAATGAAAGGATTGAAAGGATTGTACAATGACAGTGTGAAACTCAAAATGTATAATCCAGGTAGAACATAAGAGACATTAAAATATTGATCCATGTAGTACATACACTATGTTGCCAAAAGTATTAGCTTGTCAGCTTTCATGCACATATGAACTGGAGTGACATCCCATTCTTAATCCATAGGGTTTTATATGATGTTGGCCCACCCTTTGTAGCTATTGGGTTGAGGTCGGGACTCTGTGCAGGCCAGTCAAGTTCTTCAACACCAAACTTGCTCATCCACGTCTTAATGGAATTTGCTTTGAGGACTGGTGTCCAGTCACGTAGGAAGGACCCATCCCCAAAATATTCCCACAGAGTTGGGAGCATGAAATTGTCCAAAATATTTTTGCATGCTGAAGCATTAAAAGTTCCTTTCACTGGAGCTAAGGGGCTGAGTTCAACTCCTGAAAAAGAACCCAACACCACAATCCCCACTCCACCAAACTTTACACTTGGAGCAGTGCACTCAGACAAGTACTGTTCCCCTGGCAACTTCCAAAAACAGATGGAGAAGCATAATACGTCACTCCATAGAACACATCTTCACTGCTCTAAAATCTAATGGGGCATGTTTTACACCAAAGCATCCAAGACTTTGCACTGTGCTTGTTGATGTAAGGATTGGATGCAGCAGCTCGGCCATAGAACCCCATTCCACAAAGATCTCTACATTGCATTGAGGAAATTTCACAACTGGACTTGTTGCACCGGTGGCATCCTATCACGGTACCACGCTGGAATTTACTGAGCTCCTGAGAGTAACTCATTCTTTCACAAATGTTTGTAGAAGCATTCTGAATGCCTAGGTGTTTGATATTATACTCTGTGGTTGTGGAAGTGATTGGAACATCTGAATTCAATGATTTGCATGGATTGCATAAATGTATATAGTGTATAGTGTATATTCAATTAACTTTATTTCCTAAGACCAAAACAAGAATGATTGGCTGGTTTTAAAAACCTTGAATAAACCAACAAATGTTGGTAACAGCCTTAAAATTTTTGGGTGTGTCAGCTTTTAACAGAAATACCATTCTCTTTTGTTATAGGTAACAAGTCAGGCAACCGCAGGACTGCCAACATCCGAAGCATTGGGTACTCTGATCTCTTCAGCTTGTCCAAAGAAGACCTGACAGATGTATTATCGGAGTTCCCTGCAGCCAAACGTCACCTGGAGGAGAAAGGCCGACAGATCCTCACTAAGATGGGGATGTTGGAGGAGAGTGGGGAGAAAGAGGAAGGGGAGGGAGAGAAAGTGGAAACCAAGATAAAAAGACTAGAGAGCAACTTGGAGGTTCTGCAAACTAAATTAGCTCGACTAATGATGGAATTGGAATCGAGCAACCACAAAATGCAGGCCAGGGTGGTGCAGCTGGAGCTGGAAGTTTCAGAATTGGAGACTCGGCTGCCAGAAGATGATGGAGAGAGAGATAGAACACCAGGAAGAGGGCAAGGTGTGGGTAGGGAGGCTGAATGGGAGCGAGAGGAGGCAGAGGGAGAGGAGGAGGAAGAGGAAGAGGAAGGCTCATATATGAAGGGGGAAAAACAGGGACATGGAGATGATGGCAGTTATGTCACCAAAGAGGGAGATGGTGAGAGCACTAAAATTACAAAGGAAGATGCTGAAAGGGTGGTAGAGGGAGATAAATGTGGGCTGAAAAACCCAGATAATCAAGGAGATAAAAGAGAAGATAATGGAGAGAACATCCAAGGAGATGACCGACCTGGGAAAGGAGATGGAGCTGAGATTGAACCTGAAAATGGGAAAGAAGAGAAAAGTGGAAAGAGAGAATCTGGGAAGGGAAAGAACAGAGAGAGGAAGCCTCGGATAAAAAAGGATAAGGGGAAGAAAGCTGAAAGGCAGAAGAAATAAATGAAAAACTTAAAAAAAATGAAAAGAAATGTGAACTGTGTTTTTCCCATATGAGTTTGACTTTTTTATACTAATACATTTATTTTAAAAACCTTAAATGATCAGGAAACGCTGCAATGGATATTTGTTCCCCTAGATGGCAGCATTGTATTCCTCCCTTCTAAGTCATCATCAAGAAAATCAAGGTGTTAACCCCCCTCCCCCCCTTTAGTATATTTATACAGTTTTCATCAAAATACAGTTTTTATTAGTTTTGTTTCTTTGTTTTTTTCTTTTTAATTCATTAATTTGCAATACACATGACATGTTGTCATAGGTGTGTTCACTTTGATCCTTTTAATATGTATTGGTTACTGACAGCAGATTCCAATATTTTAAATAAAACATTTAACCAGCAATTACAGACGTTTTCTTGCATCCCTTTAATGTATTGTCCCTATGATTAAATTGCGTCAGTTAACACCATCTATCAAAGTGCAGCTGTAGTGTAGCGTGGGGAGATCCTTGCTCTAAACTACGCCCGAATGAAAAACAAAGAAGAGGACAAGAAACCGCAACGGCTTCCTGGAGTTTTCCAATCCTCATCGTAAACAAACATCAAGCATCAATCAGGCTGAGATGACGGACCTCAGGCAAATTTTTTGTCAAGACCTGTTTGTTCTAGATTTAAAACAACAACAACAACAAAAAACCCGTTAATTTTATAAGACACACATATCTTTAAATTGCTGCACAGCACACGACAGAAAAATGCTGGCTTCCTGACAAACCTGTCATTTATATCCCTCCATGTGAAAAGCGCCAGCTGGCCCTTTAATTACGCACGGCTTACGTACTTCCCGGAAGCGCAGTGGGGACACAGGCCCCATCGATTCAACACAACTGCATACATAAGCACTTACTAATAATAAAGCACTGTTTGTATGTCATTTTCATGGAGTGCTATCGCTAACACATATGGCGGGTCAAGAGGAAAAGCCAATCATCTATACCATGGAAAACAAGCCGATTGTAACATGTGAGTGTTTGACACAGTCTCTTTTATTTTTATGGTCTTGACAGCTAGCCTGCTAGCTGCATTCATTAGCTTATTTTGGCTAAGCTAGCTGTCACCCTTACAATAACCAATTTGTAGATGCTGCTTATGTGTATAGCAATTGGGGATGGCTTAATTCCAGACTGTTAGGCTGTAATATTTTTAGACGTGCATACTGCGCCGTGTCCGTGTTAAATGTTCTCAGGAAAGACGGTATGTTTCTTAGCTAGCTGCACTGATTAAGAGGCCCAGCTAACGATAGAACGTCACGGACAGGTGCTGCAGTTTTAGTAGGGTATCATATTGTTCCTTGCTGTACAGCCACAGTTTTCCCTGTCGGGAGCTCGGAAAGTAGTTGGCACAGTGATGTATGAGAGCTGGGCTCAGTTTGCCATTCATAAATCCCGTGGAGTGTGGCAGAAGCTTCATTGGTGGGGTTATTATTTTAGGGAGCGACAATTGTGGTGGGTGCCAGCTTCATCTGATTTCGCAGGCCACTCCATTTTTAGTGTCGTGGCCCAGTATAGGAGTAGATACAGGCTCCTGGAAATGGGAATGAATGAAAATCATTGGTGGCACACTTTGACGTTCAGACATTGGGGTTCAAAAACGAAATCGCAGGTAGATCCCAGCGTGAGGAAATAGGGATCACTTGTCGTTCCATAGGGGTTATCGTGTGTCCTACACTAGATGGTTGAATTCTGTAGTAATAGGTCCTTTTACAAATGTAAAACATGAAGTTAAGGCCTTAGAGATTTGAAAGTTCTTAACTGTAAATGTAATATGAAATGAAAATGACACCTTACTGTTGCAGGATTTATGTCAGGGTTTCTGTGTAAATTACTTACTGTCTTAAGTTGGATACTGAAAACGCAGTTTTTGTGTGATTGTAATTGTGCATAAGTGGAGACCTCGGGTTGCACTCTGGTTAACTCTCGTGTGATCATTGATCTACACAGAGCTTAGTGTGTGGTTGTGTTCTTGATGATAGCAGAATTAGCATATGATGAAATATTGATTCACTCAGTAACATTTAGGGGTGAGGAGGGATACATAGGAGTATGTCTATGTAGTAGATGAGCACTAGTGTGCCAAGTGTGTAAGAGCAGCTAACGCAATGCAAGGATCATCAGACCAGTGTTTGCTTTGCCGCTTCAATAGCAGCTTTTGTGAACATCCAAAGTTCGTTATTGTTTGCATTGCACTGTCATGTTAAGACACTGGGAAGATCAAGAACTGTTAAGCTAACACAAACAACTGCAGTATCCCAGTGTGGGCGATAAAATGCTAAACTCCAGCAGTTAAATATGGCGGTTTCAGATTAGAACAACAAATCTGACTTGTTTGTGCTACATTGACCAAATTACAGAGTATACAGGAAGACATGAACTGTTAGAATGACCAGTTAATATTTTGTCACTGCGATGATGGTGCAGGCACATAATTGAAGTCGTACAGCTTTTAGAATGTGATACAATAGTTAGGTTAGCCTGTTTGTGTCCTCAGTGCTTTGAATTTTGTTTTCCACTTGGTATTTTATTTTGGTTTTATTTGGGCATAGGCAACAAAACCTTTTTGATTAGTTTCAGTGACTGAAACCGTATATTTGTGGTACTGTTGGGGTGTACAAGATGCACATGCATACGGTCTGGTGTGGTCAGAATGTGGAGGGCATGGTGGCACATGAACCAGTTCACCACCTGCTGCCAGTGGTGGTTAGACTGGTCCTCCTGTTCACAGCCCGCAGAAAAAACAGTAACTATTATCCCCATCTCTAGTCTGCTGGACAACTGCTGGTGACATCGAGGACTGCCACAAAAGAGTCAAATAGAACTGACGTTGAGGTTTAAGTGCTGATTTTGTGGGATATTTGGTTATATTTTGATTCATAAAGGGGAAACCATGTGGTTTCCTTTTACCTTTCAAGTTTATTCAAAGAAGACATGGTTTCACACTGGTTCACTGGCTGTGGCCTATTTGCAGTGTAGCTTTAAACAAGTGCTTTAGTCACTGTTCATCAAAGCCCGCACATCTACCTTGAATGACAGCTTGATAATTTCTAAAATTGGACACCATTGTTCCGCAGGAGTGGTGACTCTAACAGTCAGCGCTGGTAAAAGTGGATTCACGGAGTGTAGGAGGCATATGGAAGAGAAGACTAAAAAGAGGAGCCTTAAATTAAAAGCTGCATGTCTGAACCATTATGTCATAGTCACAGTCACAACTCTTTTTGTAGTTTTCTACCGTGCTCTGCATCAAAGCAGTATCAGCAGGATTGAGAGGGATTCTTTTTTTTTTTTTTTCTTTCTTAAATCGCAGGTGGGGTGTGAACAACAAGTCATGTAGTGAAAAAGATCAAATGTTTGTTTTTCCAATAGCAATGGCTGATTCTGGCTCTGTGTAGGGCAATGCACTGTGATAACAGGTGCTGATACATGCGTGTTTTTGCACTTTTATTTCTGCATTGCTGATAATGTGCTCTATTATAGCAACTGGCACTGCATAGAAAAATAGACTGTTTAACTGAAATCCCTGGCTTTAGGTATTCGCTTTCTTTACTACCAATGTTTGATCTGTAATCTTTTCTGCTTTCTGTTGAATCTTTTACGGACATGAGCCCTGTGTGGGTTAAAATGACTGCGACTGTGAAGGCTAGTCCACAGATGACACCGTGATGAAAGTGAGGATTGACAGTGTTAAACTTTGGTTGTGTAAATATCCTGGCTTGAGTAGCTCTGTCTTTAGAATAAAAGTGAATGTACTTTGTAATGAATTCAGGCTTTTTTTTTTTTCCTTTTTCTTTTTTTTTTTTTTAACGAAAAGCTG